>LOJH01000913.1:31922-44910 GCA_001685095.1 Ellobius talpinus | reverse complement strand
TGTGTGTGTGTGAGAGAGAGAGAGAGAGAGAGAGAGAGAGAGAGAGAGAGATGGGGAGTAAATCCATTACCTTGAGGGCAGAAAGTATTCAACCCCTGAGCTTAAGCCCATCCTTTTATTTTTATTTTGAGAAAGGGCTTTGCTAAATTGCCTAGACTGCCCTTAAACTCACTGTGAGGTCCAGGCAGTCCTTGAATGTATAGTCTTCTTGTCTCAGCCTCCCATGTAGCTGGACTTGGGGTCTGTGTCGTCACATTTAGCCCTTGTAGAGGTTTTGGTATTGGATTCTTTAAAAGGCGAAACCACAGTATGAAGTACTCAGATAAGAGAAATTGATAACTGAAGAAATAGTTAGCACGTTGAAAACCAGTGGGTGAAGATGACAGTACACATCAGCCGAGCACTGTTAAAGACAGAGACGGGAAATGAATGAATGAATGAATGAATGAAAACTGGCTACTTACTTTTCTGATTGAATTATGCACCAAAAATGAAAACCCATTTTAATTTCCAGTCAAAGCAAAGATGGAGGTAAAGTACATTCACAGACTGGCAGAACAGCACAAAGTTCAGAGTTAAGACAGTGGCTTCCCAGGAGTCCCTGAGTCTTCTTCACACTGCAGATCTGTTTTAAGGTATTCATTGTGTTGAGTTAGGGGTTCAAGTGAGCCACATGGAGGCAAATACTCTGTGGCTTCCTCTTCTGTGCAGGAGTTTGTGATTGACACACCGTGTGAAGATGCCCGGAAGATGTACATCGGCAATGCCATGGATGGGAACTGTGCTGCCGTCTTTGCCCAGCTGATCATTGAGGGGAAGCCGCAAGGTTTGTTACCAACATGAAAGAATCCTCTTTGCTATTGCTGTTTTCACGTCAGTTCTTCACACTGAAAATGTGCCTCACAGGGCCAGTTTTGTCTTGTAAAAATATGTACTACTAACTTTATCTTCCGTAGAAAAGTGGTGACCGAATTTGCTGACATTAGTCGCTGCTGTGTGCAGTGCCTAGAACTCAATGGATTTGGAATGTAACATAATGTCATATTGTTCCAGAGAAGAAGTTTTATTCTTTTATTTTTATTTTTTGAGACAGGGTTTCACTGGATAGCCTGGCTATTCTAGAATTTTCTAGGTAGACCAAGCTGGCCTTGAACTTACAGAGATCCACCTACCTCTGCCTCCCAAATGTTGGGATTAAAGACATATGCCCTCACACAGAGCTTGAAGGTTTATTCTTCACAAGGGGTCATCTAGGGCCGGGATGGTAGCTTACTCCTGTAACTCCAACACTTGGAAGGCAGAGACAGGAGGATTAACTTGAATTAGAGGCCACCTTGACCTATATGGTGAGTTCTATGCCATCTAGGATTATATATCGAGACTTTGTCTTGGCAGCAGTGAAAAAGGGAGACCTACTAAGGTCTTGTCTCTGTGCCTTTCTTAGGGCCCCACTGTTTCATCGTTCCTATCAGAGATGAGCACGGAAACTTGTATCCAGGGGTGACAGCTATTGATATGATGCATAAAGAAGGTGAGTCCTCAGGTGACCCTCATCTGTGCTGGCTGATACCCCCCATGGGTCCTCCAGCCTCTACTACATCTCCAGGAAACCATGGCAGAGGACCAAACTGCCAGGGGACCATGCATTGATATTGTTATCTCCTAGTTTCTCAGTTGCTTAGTGACAAAGATGCTTAGTCTTCAATGGGTGTCTCAACTTCTCTTTTCTTAGACTTAGGGCAGGTGTCAGCTCTCTGGTGACTTTTCACCTCCAGATGGATGTTTGTGTCCAGACAGCCCTTGCTGAGCCTTGAGCACTGACTCAGGACATTTGTGACACAACTGAGTGCTCACAGTTTTGGAGGATAGAGGCCTGAGAAGAGGGAGCTGCCAGGGTTGACTCCTTCTGATGAGGGCAATGGAAGGTTTTGGTCCAGAACTCTTGCCCCAGCTTGCGAATGTCATTTTCACACGAGCATGAAGTCTCCCTGTGCACATATCTGTCTCCAAGTTTCTCCTTCTTATAAAGACTTCTATCATTTATATTAGGGCCCACTTTAATGACCCCATTTTAACTTGGTTGCCTCTGTTTCTAAACAAGGCATGGGGCTTAGGACTTCAATCTACAAATCGGAGAGGGGGAGGACACAATTCATCCTGTAGCTCTCAATGAGACCAGGTTTCCAAGGTGAAGCCAGCTAAAGAAAGGGATATAGAAGTTAAGGATAAAAGAGAGAAGAGAGAGAGGAAGGGGTAGGGGAGGCGCTTTGGACAGCGAAGGAGTAATCCTATCCTACCCTTAGTATAGGCAACCACAGCCACCAGGCATGGCCCCTGAAAGGGCTGCTGAGAGTGGAGGGACAGGCCACTGCTGATGAAGTCATGCCACATGTTTACAGCATTGGCAACTGCAGAAAGACTGCTTTGGTTTTCCCATGTCTTTTGTTATTTACTTTCGCTAGTTCATCCTGTGCCTGAGGAGGAAGCATGAACCGTGCATGGGGACAGGCTGGTCTGTCTCCAGTGTCCGATGCTTTCTCTTGCCTCAACACTGTTTTTTTAATTTTTAATCTACTTATTTAGCTTTAAATTATATTTTATGTATGAGTGCTTTGCCTGTATGTCTGCACACCACATGTAGACTTACTGCTCAGGGAGGCTGGAAGGAAGCCTCAGTCTCTTGGAACTGGAGTTGCTCATGGTTGTGAGCCCACCCTGTAGGTTCTCAGAACTGAACCTGGGTCTTCTGCAAGAGCAACAAGTGCTCTTAATCACTGAGCTGTCTCCTCAGGCCCTGAACTCTTTCCTTTTAATAATGTTTGCTGTTGGGGAGGGAGATGTGCCCAATCAGACCCTGAACCTGAGTCACTAGCACATTGTGGGGGGGGGCAGGGGCTGCAACCAAGGAAAACCACATCATTGTCTGGTTCTCCTTCAGGGTGGAGGTTGGGAATGGGCCAGTGTGTCTGAGCCAGGGCCCAGAGAACAAACAGACAACATCCTAGGCATACCCCCTAACAAAAGAGCACCTGCAGTTCTGGAAATGTTTAGGGTTTGCGTTTTAGGCCAAGAAGTAGCTGAGACCATCTTGGAATGTTGTGTAGCTTTCCCTTGCTTCTCCATTTGAAATCTGTCCCCCCAGGTCTGAACGGTGTGGATAACGGAATTTTGATGTTTAACAAGGTTCGGATTCCAAGAGAGAACCTGCTGGATAAGTGAGTAATTTTCTCCTTAAGGTCTGTGTAGATGGTCTACTTGTTCCCCAAAATGAGGCCTCTAATTTTGGGGTCTTGCAGACTGCAGGACCAAGTGGTCTCCCCTCAAGGGCTTCCACAACTAACTGGAAAAGGTAGATAAGCAAATAGAGAAAAATCTGAATGCTCCAACATAACATTTGTCAGACATGATGATTGTTACGGTAGACTTTTCTCTATGCCAATAAGTCTAAAAAAAGACCTATATTAGAATTTTAACATAGAGTATCTTCTATTCTTTTAAGAATTCCCATTAAAATGCACCATAGTACTATGCTAAATAACTGATGAATTATGTCCCCAGTTCCTTGTTGTTTGGCATTGAATTTCTTTTTATTTTGGCAATTGTAAATAAACTGATGTGTGCTGCTTGCTTCCCCTGTGGGTGTGAAAAGTTAAGACACTCCCCCTTTTGATCATTATTAAAATACACTGTATGCATGCATGAAATTCTCAAAGAATAAATAAGAAATATTGTATTAGAAAAAAGACACTTTTCATCGGAGGAGGTAGTTAAAACTACTGCCAACTTGAGGGAAAATGCGCAGGTGTCCACAAGGTAGTCAAGGTGACACAAACAGTGAGGTGGAGGTTTCCTTCTCTGGTGTGATCATTGACGAAAGTCAGGGTTAAAGATGGTATTTTTTTGCAGATTCTAGGAAACACCAGCTACCTCAGTGCCTCAGCTGTGTTTCCTGTGAACTGTAAATCTGGAGCCAGAGCTGCACCTAAATCACTGGTAGAGCCAACAATCTGGGCATAAATAAACTTTCTGTTTTGCTTTGCAGTGGAGTTTTTCCTTTACTTACCTTTGTTCCTTACAAGTTCTTGTCAACAAATACATGTGGTCACTTGCAAAAGTCAAAGAAAATTGTGTGGGAAGCAAACTTAGAATGGACCACATTCTCTTTGTCTCCCACCCTATGTAAACTGGTGGTAAATAAAACAGAAACAGCAAAGACATCTCTACAGATGTCCTGGAAAATCTCAGTGGATACCAGTGCTTATGAAAGTGGGTCTGAAGCCCACTAGCCTTCCCTAGAGTCTCCTGTCCATTTCCTAGGCTCCTGTCAGCATCACCTGGTTCCTGTCTGTTTCCTAGGCTCCTGTCAGCATCACCTGGTTCCTGTCCATTTCCTAGGCTCCTGTCAGCACCACCTGGTTCCTGTCTGTTTCCTAGGCTCCTGTCAGCATCACCCACTCTGGGGGATGGAAAGGGGAAGAAAAGTCACAATGGGCAGCTTCCCATACTCTATCACCCTAATCAGATCCCAGTGTCCGGTGTGGCCTCAGAAGCCTCTGGCCAATGGGAAGGGCTCAGCAAAAGCACTAGAGATTAGCAAATCAGATTCCATAAGAAAGCAGAATGATAGTGGGCTTGTTTGTAGTTAATCACTTTGATGAGCAAGATTTGATTTATAACATTATTTCATTACCATTTAAGTTGTCCTCCATAACTACAAAACAGCAGTAGCCACATGGGGTTTTGAAGGAGCAAGTCTTGGTTCATCACTTGATTAGAAAGTGAGCCAGTTAATAGATGTAAGTAAATGATTCAATATAATCTCTCAAAAAAATCTCAGCTGCCATTTTCATTTTTGAAGAAATTAATAAACTCATCCTAAAATTTACATGCAAGTATAGGAAACTTAGAACAAAGAAAACCATCTTTATAAAGAATAAAGTAGGAGGATTCATACTTGGAATCTGAAAGCTTAAGACCAAGCTGTGGTAATCTTGATTGCATGGCATTAACATAAGGGTAGTTATATGGACAATGGGATAGAATAGTCTACACATAAATTTATTGACAATTACTAGACTTCTGGAGAACCAAAACAGAAAGGAAACAATAGTCTTTTCAACAAGTGGTTCCTGAACGTGTGGCTATCTATATTCAAAAATGTTAGGTTGAATTCTTACCTCACACCACCCAACACAGATGCACACAGTTCTCAGAAGAGACCTGGGCTATACAGCTAGTGACCTTGGTCTCATCAGTGAGTTTTAAGCATGACACCAAAATTACAGGTTAAGAAAAAACAAAGAAAAAGTAGGGCACTCGGACTTTATAAAAAATTGTAAAAACTTAGTGAAAATTGACTTTTGAGCTGAGAAAGACTTGTGAATCAAATATATTATAAAGGCCTAGCATTCAGAATGGGAAAACCATACCAGTTAATCAGACAGACAACCAGTTAAAAAACTAAACAAAATATCATTAGACATTTTCCCAAAGAAGATAGTCAACCTTCTAATAAAACATGAAAGAAAACTCCCCAACTCCCCACTGTCATTGGGAGGCTGCTGTCCAATCCCAGTGAGATGCTATTCAGCACCCCTTAGGACGTCTGTGCTAAAACTTGCAGACAATATCAAGTGCTGTTGAAGATGAAGATATTGGAACTGACACGCGTCACTGGCAGTGTTGTAACATGTCTTCATAGATTTGGAAAGTCACTTAGCAGTTCCTCAAAAGTTTCAAGATTGGACTGGAGAGGTGGTGTGGCAGTTGAAAGTGTTTGTTCCTCCTGCAAGGAAACAGATTCTCTTCCCAGCACCCACATAATGGCTCATGAATGTCTAACTTCAGTTCCAGAGGATCTAATGTTAATCAGATGTTAATTCCATCTCATTTCATCTTCTTCTGGCCTCAGTGAGCTCCTTTACTCAAGTGGTGTGCATTAAACTCGTGCAGCGCGCACACACACACAAATACATAAATCTTTTAAAAAATGTTGGAAGTTAGATGATTCAACAGTTTTATTTCCAGATACACATGTATATCTGTATATATTATGTGTGTACATGCATACATATATACATAAATATGTATGTGTTATATATACATATAAACATTGTCCATATGCTCATTTAAATGTGTACATCTATTTGTCCCAAATAAACTTGATCACAAATAGTTATAATTATTCATAATATCCCCAAAGTGGAAAAATTCTAACGTCTGTTAGCTGATAAATGCTAAAGATGATTGAGTGAAATATTCCTTCATAAAAAAATAAGTACTGATATAAACTATATTGCATAGGTGAACCTTGCAAACCTTGTGCCAAGTGAAAGAAGCCAGATACAAAACACATGATGTATTTTGTTCCCTTTGATACAAAGAGTAGGCTGATCCATAATGACAGGAAGTTGTTTGCTAAGGACTGGAGGAATATAGAGAGTGAGTTCAGCTGGGGTGGGGTTTCTCTAGGATGATGAAAGTTTTGGAGTTGAGGAGTAATAATGATTGTAGAGCTTTGTGAACATCCTAAAGCCCACCAAATCCAAATGCTGTAAACAGCTGAATTTTATGGGATGTTAATTACATCACCTTGGTTTAAAAAAGCAAGCCAGGGTGCTTGCCCATCCAGGCCCTGGCTTTGGTTTGATGGTGGTGGTCTTCCTGCTATTCCTTTTTGGGTGCTGCTTCTCCACTGCAGGCTGGAAGTGGTAGAGAACCTGTCCTTACCTTCCACAAGTCAAGCCCTTCTCAGCATTCCCTTTGAGACGCTCCCAGGAGTCCCATTTCTGTGTTTACAGGAGAGTCAAACGATTTCATTTCTAGTAGCGCCGTACTTTGTTTTGTCTTAAACTCCATCCTCTTTTCCATCCTGCTTCCCTACCTCCTCACAGGTTTGGTTCTGTGGCTCCAGATGGACAGTACTATTCACCCCTTCAAAACAAGAGTACAAGATTCAACGCAATGCTGGCAACGCTCACCTCTTCAAGACTGGCAGTGGCTTTCAACGCCATGGGTACCATGAAGGTAGTAGACTCTAATTCTAATTAACTTTACTGCTTATTGTTTCCAGGATGAGTAACAATATCAGAGGCTAAGATTCTCAACTCACAGTTACATGGGGCCAGAGATATTCATGCTATGCTGAGGAGGGCTGTTTAACCTTGAATACAGATCATTTCTGTATCCTTGGGCTAGCTTCCATCTATCTGTATCTCAGATATGTGTTGCTAGGCAAAAGCAGCAGAATCATAAATGGTGACCCAGAGAGACAATCTTCTTTAAGATGAGTGTGCCTGCTAGAAAGCAATTAAGCATTAGCTCACGTGGGAAGGTCATCATTTCTTTGCTTAGTTCATCGATACCTATTGCTCTCCACATGCTCTTCCGGTTCACAGATGATATTTACCATCTCAGGTTAGAGTTCACAAGGCAGATCTTTGAAGCTGTCTGGGTCTCCCCATTCCCCTTCTCCCATGCATTGGTTTGGGTAGAGCCTAGAGAGAGGAAAGCTCCGGGAGTATCATTCTCTCTTCCCTGTGGCTCCATAGTGTTTTGTTCTCTGAGCCTTCATAGTTTCTGAGTGAGGGAGAATTCTGCCTTAAGTGCCACTGAGTTTGGCGATGCTGGAAAAAAATGTAGACTCCACAGTAGTATGTATTTGTGACTTGGATCCAGTTTTTCCATTGAGAAGGATGAGATTTCATTCACCTGACTCCAGGCCTGACATTGGCCTGTGGGTGACTGAACAGTATAAAATCCTTTCTTACTCACTTATGGGCACCCTGGCCTGACCCCAGTGCCTGGGAATGGTGCTCTTTTGTAGGTGGATCCAGCTGCCACACTGTGAACTCAAGTGCTCAGTACCGAGGCCCTACCTGACACCCTGTGCTCATGCTTGTTCTGTGGTGGCTCTTACGTGAGACTAGGTGGCTATTCTGAAGTCTCGTGTCACCGGCGTCTTGGCTAGTTCCTTATCAGTACCATCTGATGGGGGTGGACCCCAGGAAAACTTTGTGATGAAGCAATGGCCCGGCAGCATTCAGGTTCTGAGGAAAATGGACAAGCAGAAACGGAGAGCTGATCCAGGGTTGTCTGGAGTGTAAAGGGAGTGTTTGTATGCTATCGCTCCAATTCATGGACATCTTCCAACAACCACTGTCAGCAATCTTCTGGCAGGAGTTCTGGGTCATAATCATATGCTGGTTGGCTAATGGCAGCAGAGGCCTCTGGGAAACCCTGCACTGTAGGCATGGAGACTTGTTATTAATTAGGAAAGCTTGGCCTTTAGCTTAGACTTGTTTTCAACTAGCTCTTTTTTTGTTTTTAGATTTTATTTATTTATTATGTATACAGTGTTCTACCTGCATGTATGCTTGCTTTCCAGAAGAAGACACCAGATCTCATTATAGATGGTTGTGAGCCAACATGTGGTTGCTAGAAATTGAACTCAGGACCTCTAGCAGCCAATGCTCTTAACCTCTGAGCCGGCTCTCCAGCTCTCAACTAGCGCTTATAGCTTAAATTAACCCATTTTTTTTTATTAATCTATGTTCTACCATGTGCCTTTTACCTCTACCCCATTCTGTGTGTCTGACTCATTCCGTGTCTCACTGGCCTCTCTCTGGAGTAATCTGCATACCTAGGTTCCTCCTTCTTTTCCTCCCTCTCCCCAGAAATCCCACCCATCTCTTTCTGTCCAGTTATTGGCCATTCAGCTCTTTATGAAACCAGTCACAGCAATACATCTTCACACAGTGTACAGATATTCTACAACATCACAGCCTAGATACATGTGGGAGATGGCACCAGGACATCCACATGGGTGGAAGTCTTGTACACACTCGGTGGGCATGCCTGGCACTGGCCTCAGCTGGATGTGGGCATCACATCTCTTGGAACCAATGTTACAGATGTTTGTGAGCCATCACGTGGGTGCTGGGAACTGAACTTGGGTCTGCTACAGAGCAGCAAGTGCTCCTAACTGCTGTGCTACCTCTACAGCCCTGAGACCTGGTTTTAAATCTCACCAGATCTGTACAGTGTGGGGTAGCAGCTCCCAGGAAAGGAGACCAATGTTTTTGTGATTTCATTTCCTCTTCTACTGAACATTACCATGGGGCTAGCACTGAAGACCCTGGGGTCTTGAGAGCCACGTTTGGGTCAGTTCTTTGTGATGGTTTGATGCTCATCCTTAGTTTCTGTCAGTGTAGATGAATGATAGTGAGCATGGGTCCTGAACTCAGGGGACCTGGACTCAGTGTTAGCTCATATGTGTCCAGAAATGGGGCTGTAGGGAAGTCTTTAGCCTTCCTGGCACCTCAAATTTCTCACCAATAAAATGGGACTGCCAATGATGGTGAGGTAAGAGTGAAGGACCAAGAGTGCCAAGCTCATGGCATAGAATAGCAATTCTGTAGTTTAGAGCTGCTGGCAATGTGGCTATTGCTGCTGCTACTACTGCTGCCGCCGCCACTGCTGCCACTGCCACCACCGCTGCTGCCACTGCTGTTACTGGCCAGACAGAAGTTGGCTGTGGCAAAGGAATAAATGATCTTTTCCATGCCCAAAAAACATGCTTCCATGTAGGGCAATCTGAAATGTCTTTGGTTCCTGTGTGTTTAGAATAAACAACATAATTAGAACCTTCCACTGGTGTGCCTAACTACTTCAACCAGTGGGATTATCCAATGTGCCAGTGGGATTACCCAGTGTGCCTGTGGGATTACCCAGTGTGCCTGTGGGATTACCCAGTGTGCCAGTGGGATTATCCAGTGTGCCAGTCAACTTTCACTTATCACATGTAGAGCTCTGAGACAATTAACTTTTAATAAGAAAATGGCTGTGGGGTTTCAGTCCACGGTCAGGCATCCCATGGCTTTAGGGCATTGTGGCTTGAGTGCATGGACAAGAGCACACTTTATGCCATGGCGTCTGAGAAGCAAAGAGAGACGGGAAGGGTCTATACCAGTTACTTGTCTCTTGCTGTGACAAAATATCTAATAGGGAGCAAACTAGCTGGAGGACGGGTTTCTTTGGGCTCCATTCTTCAAGCATGTATGGTCTACCATGATGGGGATGTTATGGCAGCAGGAACTTGAGATAGCTCACATTGTATCTGCAGACAGAAGCAGAGAGTAAGAAAGGCTTATGCTTAGTTCACTTTCTCATTATTCAGTCCAGACCCCAAGCCATGGAATATTATTCATATTTAGAGTAGATTTTCTCACCTCATTTAAACTTAGAGCATCCCTACAGACATGCAGAGAGTTTTTCTTTTTCTTTCCTTTTTCTTTTTTTTTGGGGGGGGGATTTCGAGACAGGGTTTCTCTGTACAGCTTTGGAGCCTGTCCTGGAACTCACTCTGTAGAGCAGGCTGGCCTCCAACTCATAGAGATCTGCCTTCCTCTGCCTCCTGAGTGCTGGGATTAAAGGTGTGTACCACCACCTCCAGGCTTTGTATGGTGTTTCTAAATCCCATCAAGTTGGCAACCAAGATTAACCATCCCTGCAGCTAAGCTCATGGTACCTTCTTCAAGGGCACAGCCCAACTGATCTTACTTTCTTCTATCAGGTCCCAGATTCAAAAGACTCCACAATTTCCCATTAGTGCCACAGGATAGCTACTTAACTATCAACACATGGGTTTAGAGGGCAGCATGCAGGATCCCAACTGTAGCATCTAGGCCATTGGGGGAGGTGTGCTTCACAGAGCCTCAGTGGGGTTAGACCTTGTGTATACTGCCATGTTGCCCACTGAATAGCACTTCCAGTGGCTGTGTTGCATAGTGAGTGATTTAGAGTGGCCCTCCTGGCAGCTCCTCTTCCCCTGCAGCTCAGACGTGTGACGGGTGTTTCCACGGCTGAAATCTAAGAAGCTTCTGTTCCTTCTGCTGTCTCTGATGAATGGAAAATGGATCCTACCCTCCTGAGTGCGTTCTTGATGTGTTAGGAAACTGTCACCCAGGCTGCTCACAATGATGTTAGCTCAAGGCTGGGCATGCTCAGTCCTTTTAAACTTTGCCCAGATGCCTGACTTTTCATGACTGTCTCTCATTTCCACGACATTCCTCAGCACGTTGAGATTTCTCTCAAAGGTTTGCCGCAGTAACCATGCTCTACTGTGTGCCCAAAATGACATGATCATTTAAATGATCAACAAGAACAGGAGGAAAAAGAAACTGAGATGTTTGGGGTAAGGGGTAGTATGGGGAGGGGGCTTAAAAGACCTTTGAAACGTACTTGGGGTAGCTGGGAAGCCTTTCCCAGCAAGTAAGGGAGTTGAGTACAACATTGTGAGCATGGAGGGTGGCAGCAGTGGGGGACTTTCAGTCCATGGTCAGGCATCCCAGCTTCTCCTTTTGGATTGATTCTGCATGGAGGTAAATGTTTTAGCACAAGGCACATTGGTCCCCACTTGTAAAGGGTATATCCCCAAAGGAGACTCCTGGGAGCTGCACCCCATCCAGCAGTGTCTTGTCTGGTGTGACGTTACAGGCAAGGGTTTGCTCTTTGAGAATGCCTGTGTCTAGCAGGCAGGCACGGCTGTACCTACCATTGCTCCAGCCACCCTGATTCCCTCTGTGGCCTTCTAATGTTCATGGACCAAGGGCCAAGTTCTTGTCTCATCTCAAGGGTCCCATTTGACTCCCTACTCTTTCTTCCCATCTGGCCCTCTCCTGATAGCCTCATTGCAAGGTGTGGTTGGGGTACTCACAGATGATGCTCTGCCATGATGCCCACCTCATCTTTATATAAGACGAATTTTCACATACATTTCAAAGCTCTCGAGACTGTGACATGTGTCAGGCTGGCACATGCTCCCAGTTCTGTCTATCTCCAAGACATGGTGGCTCCCCACATGGTGTTTATTTTGGTTATAACTAAACCAAAGGTTGCGACGGTGACACTAGAGTTTAGGGATTCCACATGGGTCATGGTTCCATTCAGAAGACATGGCCAACCCCAATGTGACTGTGTTTGGGCACTGTGTGTGCAAAAAGGCAACTCAAAGGAAATGGGGAAATTTGCCAAGACTGATATCTACCAGGCATCTCCATGTGTCTGCGCACGGGACAAAGTCCACGCGAGGACAAAATGGGGCTTCCGGTTAGCCGCTGGCACCTCCATCCCAGGCATCTCGACTCCAGACTGTGAGGGAAAAATGTCTGTTATTTGGTCTGTTTCACTACTTCAGCAGACTGATATATGTGTCAAAGGACCTAAGGGTAGGTGAAGGACCTCTTTGACAGGTTGTCAGTCAAGACTACAGCTGATGGGAAACATCTCTGCCTCCTCCCCTCACCCCAGGGGCCAGCCCTGAACTAGGCAAGAAGAGGTGGCCCTAAGTAAAGTTGTCAGGCGAGGTGGCTGAGTGGAATCCATATGAATGGAAGCAGCTGGAATGTTGTGTCTGCTCCAGGTGCTGTAATAGACCATTAAGGCCCTAGAGCCAGCCTCTCTGGGTTTTTGTTATGCCCACGTGACCTTGAAAATCACAGAGTCTCTCCATTTCTTTAGAGACAGAACTGCTGTCGTAGAAAGGAAGGGCTTCCCCAGGACCTGCTGGCATGAGCCACACAGGGATGTGGAAGCTTGCAAGATCAGGTTCAAGGACACTGATGGTTAAAGGTGCCTCTGAGGTTGTAAGGGTGACAAATAAGGGTGATAACACAAGCTCACCCCTGGCAATAGCTTCCTGGAGCTTAGTTGATGAGCCAAATCTGGAAGGATTTGTGTATGAGTAGTTTGGGGACAAGAGTAGCCATGCTGCCTGAGCACCCTCCTGGAACCAGTGAAGTGCATGATCTAGAGAAGAGATTGAAGGAGCCTCTTAAAACCATAAAAAAAGGTGTGGTAGGAAAAATGGTGGCAGCTTCTTCAGTTTCCTAGACCTGCAGGGGTAGTGGGGCTCAGGGTGGGGTGGGGGACCATTTACCTCCCATCCATCCATCCATCCATCCATCCATCCATCCATCCATCCATCCAT
>LOJH01000913.1:13833-31847 GCA_001685095.1 Ellobius talpinus | reverse complement strand
CCATCCATCCATCCATCCATCCATCCATCCATCCATCCATCCATCCATTTTTGCATTATTCTGTCTCTTTAGTCATTTGCTGATATGCCTGTACATCCTTCCATACATATACCCGTTTGCTCATTAATCCATGCATCTCTCCCCCCTCCATTCGTCCCCTCCTTCATCTATCCATTCCTCTGTCCTACTGGATACTTTCATGGCTAATGGGGATCTATGCAACCCTGAGAGAAAATAAGTCACCTATCTGATGATACCACACTTGAGAGCCTATACCTAGTTGGGGTTTGGAGGGGGAGCTGAAGGTAGCAGCACCTCCATGAGATCTTGCACACATGAAGGCTCAGGGTGAGAGCTGCTTTGAAAGGGCTTGGTTAGAGTTGAAAGAAAGCCTTTGATAATGTGTTGGTAGTGTGGCCTTATGGAGGGCAGAGCAAAGAGAGGTAGTGGGTTTCTATGTCAATGCCCTCAACACATACATGGTGTGTGTTTTGCTAAAACTGGAGGGGAAGTCAACTGATGCTTATTCTTTTTAACACATGTACACAGCGAGCCATGGCTCGTCTGTTCTCACAGACAGCAGTGGTGGAGAATTCAAGTTGGTCCTCTTCTCTCAGTTATCTTTGTAGAGGAAGCATGGTCTCAATGCTCATTTAGCAGCTTGGGCTGTGCTATTCTTTCTCTAGAACACATACACACATACATGCACAGGCACATACACACATACATGCACAGGCACATACACACACAGGCACACTCACACAGGCACACTCACACAGGCATACACACTCAGGTTCATAGAGACACATACACATCGAGGCACAAAGAGGCAAACACAGGTGCATAGAAACATACATAGGCACACAGAGGTGTATACACATACACACAACACATGTACATGTGTGCACAAACACACATACATAGAGGCACACACACAGGTGCACGCACACACACACAGAGGCAGGCACGCATACACACACACACACACACACACACACACGGAGAGGAGAGGACCAGGACCTGCTCTGTTGCTGAGAAGTCTGGTCTTAGCCTAGATGAGACTTGGGAGCACACATCTTTCCAGGTCTCTGGTGTGGGAACTTCTCAGGGTTGATCACCAGAGGGCAGCAAATACCAATTTGCAGATTGTGTCCTTGCTATTGTGTATTTGCTTTGTGTTAGGTGTCAGAAGGGACGGGATTTGCTTCTGTCATCAGTTGAATTAGCTTCTTACTGTCACTGTGAGCACAGGGGCTGTGTTAGCCATGTGTTTGCCAGGCTCAAGGCTTGTAAATCATCTATGATTATTTTGATGACTTTAGGGCATAATTTGACCCATAAATGTCTCTTAAAAAAACAAACAAAACCAAAGCCCTTTGTAGTACTTTGGATGGATATTAAAATACTTACATATTGCTGGGTTGTCTCTATGGCAATTATTTATATTTTTCACAACAGAAACTTAAACATTTGTCTTTTCTTTTGAGACAGGGTTTCACTATGTAGCCCTGGCTGTCTTGGAACTCCCTTTTTATAGACCAGGCTGCCCTCCAGTGCACAGTGATCCTTCTGCCTCTGTCTCCAGGTTACTGGGAGTAAAGGTGTGCATTCAGCAACATTTGCCTCTTAAAAAATTTAGCTCCTGTTCTTTCCCCCAGAGTCCGAGGTGCTGGCGGTAAATACAGCTAGAGATAAGCAGGTTTGTTTGAAGTGGGTGTTTGGAAGAATTTCTGTTTTGAGCATAGCTCTGTGAATGTGTGCTGAATATTTTCCTTTTCAGCACTGCAGGGGCGGTAGAGATAACCTGGACCAGGTTCATACCCCACAGAGACTCAGAGTGCACCAAGGGAACTCTAGACCATTGAGAGAGAGCATCCAGGGTTCCTAGGAGGGGGATAGAGGCAGTGGTACGGAGGGAGACCTGGGGCTAACACATAAAGAGGGAGCTTTAGGGTATTGTGGATTGGAAGGGACTTCAGAGATCACTTTCTAATCTAAGCCCCACATTTGGGATTGAATTTAGGGTTTCACACACGAAGAACACCAATTTGGCTACTGAGCTGCACCCCGCGCCCCACTGCATGTCTTTTATTGAAACATTTCTGAGTGAGGCCTCTTGATCCCTGGCAGAGTAACCTAGAGTTGGCGTGCAGCCCATCCCTCCCGAGTCACATATCCAGGCTATGTTTACAGATGAACACCCTCAGAGCGTGTGGCAGGGTTGGAGTTTTTCAGTGCTGAAGGAGAGGGAAGTCCTGGGGCATCACTCCCTGTTTGATGTGGCACAGGAACCTTAGATGCTGCGACTAAGTCCTTCAAGGATCAGGGCCTTGTCTGTGAGTCATCAGAAGCTGAGCAGGCCTTTGGGAACCCAGCTTTCTGAGGCCCTGGGTACAGCCATGGCAACTGTAAGGTGGAGGGAGCCATTGCCATGGCTAGGGAGGGAGCTGGCCTTCCACAGCCTGGCAGCCTACTTACCTGGCACAGAGTGTACCTGGGCTACAGTGTGGGGAGCTTCATTGCTTCATGGAAACTCTGTCACCTATCATTGGGGATCATTGTCTGTGCCCCCAGAAAGGTTGGATAGTGGCGACTGATGGCTGGCAGATTTTTCTCAGAGCTTCTGTCTGAACCCATTTCCATGCAGGATGGGTGACTGTGAAGGTCATGGTCCCTTTTCTTCACATTTCACTATTTCATGCTTCTGTCCCTGCTTTAGTAGGCTCATAGAGAAAGGGGCCCAAAGAGAAGAGTCACCGTCCGACTATAGCTGGCTATGCTGAGAGCCCCCTGTTAAGGGACAGTTTATGGACAGTCACCCATTTGATCATCTCAGCTGTCCCGTGAGACAGATGTTTTCATGGGTCTTGTCTGTAGTTGAGGAATAATGTGAGTTAAAACCACACAACTGCTTTCCCAGCGTTGGTCAGGGCTCGCAGTTCACAGGGGTTATCTCAAGGGCTAGGTCTCTGAGTGACTTCATAGACCCTACCCACAGCTGCTCCTGGATCACTGTGGCACGTGGTCATATTTGCTTGGGTTAATTTTGCTCAAGCAAAGATTTAAAAATTGTCCACATTGAAAATCATGGAAATTCTACCTAAACTGGGATTTGTCAGTTATCAGATGACTAGTGGCTGGGCCAGAATCCAGACTTCTACCCACCTAATTGATTTTTAGTGGATGCTGACTTTTTTTTTATGGACTTTCCCCTGGTCCCAAGCATCTGTGTATCAAGAAGGTTAAGGAGGGACAAGGTTGAGGCAGTCTTTACACTGATGTTCTTTCACGGGGAAAGGGGCCATTTATGATGAGCATTTATGGAAGGTGTTCAGAAGAGCTTTTAAAAACGCAATCCGTTGTAATAATTTTGAATCTCTCTGCCTATTCTACAATAAAATTTAATAGGTCAAAAAGTTTACATTTCACTAGACAAATTTTAAATATCCTAGGTCATTTAAATCAGACACCACAAAACTCTCATAAGAGAGGCAAAATGGGAATTTGTGATTATTTGTATTTCTGAGTTTCTTGAATTTGGGGCATTTCTACATCACTGCTGTGAGAGATGAGAGTTCACAAACCCCACTGTCATTCCCCACTCCACCCTTTTCCTTTAGCTTCTGACTTTTACATTATTTTTAATTTTTGTTAAGACTACCAGATCACTTATGTATATTCTGCAACCTCCCATTTCCTGTCCCAATAACTCTATTTCAGGATCTTATCCACTCCCACTGTGGCCTGCAGAAATATTAGTCATTTTTATACTGTGAAAACTAAAACATTAGCTTTTTGCCTTCTGTACTTATCACCTAACTTTTGGTTTGTAATTACATTATTAAGGCCAGGGCTATGCATTTGTCAACAATAGAACTATATAGAATACAGGCACATATTATCTATCTATCTATCTATCTATCTATCTATCTATCTATCTATCTATCTCCAATGTCAAAACACTTCTGCAATTTGAAGAACAATATCCTAGCAACAAAGTCAACGTAATAACTCTCTTACACTGCATTAATTAATCAAATCACAAATGCTTGATATTTACATAATTATATTTTTGTAAGACTTTTGTTTTCTCCTGTAGTTTTCAGTTGCCTTTTTTTTCCTCATTGGGAGAGAAAAAGCAGTTACATCTTCATTTTATCTTTTTTATTTGTTTGTTTTGATAGACTTCTGGTGGTAGTTAGTCCTTTTTTTAAGTCCTGTCTTATCTTTTGGTTAGATTTCCTCTAGTTTTGTTGCTATAAATATTAAATATCTGGAAGGGCATGTAAATGACGATATTTTGACTCCTTAATGTGTTTTTAGTGGTCTTTATTTTGCCCTTACTTATGACAGATTGTTTAACTGAGACTTGTAAATTGAAAATAACTCCCATCCCCCCCAAAAAAAACTTTAAGGGTGTTCATCCATTACCATTTTGCACCAGTCTGTCCGTGGGAAACCCTGTGTCTCCCTGTGGTGTACCTATCTGCACTTTTTCTCTATGAACTGTTTGTCTTAAGTCTTGAGTGTGGGAATTTCTTAGTGATGTATCTAGGTTTGGATTCTCATTCATCCTGTGTGGCATGGGGTAGGCCCTTTCAATTTTAAAACTATGTCTCCTTTCATTCTGTGGAGCTTTTCTCTCTACTCAGAACTCTCTTATTTGGAGGTTAGGACATTTTTGCCTGATCACCTCTCTTGTTTATACCCTCTCATATCCCGACAGGGTTGTTCTATAGGAATCATCTTCCTGATTTTAGTTTTATTTGCATGATTATTTTTCACTTTGTAAGAGCCCTTCCTGTTGCTTATTTTCTTTAAGCCTGTTGTTTTCTAGATGTAACTGCTGGCTGAAGTGTAGAGTTTGGCCACCTGGATTATCTTTCAACTCACACCAGTGGAGTTGACCAGGGAAATAAGAAGGCTGAGAAACAGAGAGACCAGCAGCTACAGTCAGTGTGACAGAAATGCTAACATGAGCAGTTGCCACCAAGGTTAGCTTTGACCAGTCAGGGGATCCCCCAAAGACCTTACACTGAGTTTTGACGCCCAGGTAGAAGCTAGTTAGCTAACAAAGTAATGGAAGGGCATTCCAGGCCTGGGAGAATGCGTAAAGTCACAGAGTAGGTGAACAGTGTGCTCCAGTTGGGTGCCGCACAGGAATTAATGTGACCTAAGTTTCCATGGGATGCTTGAGAGTAGATGGATGGTGGGGAGGCTGCAGGGAGGCTCGAATGCAGGACAAAGATATGAGGATATTTACGTTTATTTTGTTTTGTTATATTTTTTGAGACAGGGTTTCTCTTTGGAGCCTGGGATGTCCTATAAGTCACTTTTTGTAGACCAGGCTGGCCTTGAGCTCAGAGATCCACCTGCTCTGCCTCCCAAGTGCTGGGATTAAAGGTGTGCACAACCACAGCCCGGCTGAGACTTACATTGTGTGACTGTCCTACAGCTGGCTAATGAATGGGGGAAAAAAGCTTTGACAACTAGGACAACCATAATGATCTGAAGAAGACATGATCCATCATGAATGTATAAAGAGTAGGAAGAGGAGAAGAATGTGACCTATGTGGAGGGACCAGAATAGAGAGGACCTGGGATCATTGGAGTGATGAATTGAGGATGGGCCCATCTGGGTTTCGTGACTGTGAGACTTGAACTTGTCTAGGGAGTTAGGGAGAAGGGATATCTTCTCACGTCAGAAGCAGAGACATTTTCTTAGATGTTCAACGGGTTCTTCACCCTTTACTCAGCCTGTCCTATAGTGACTTACCTCACCAAAGAATCTTAAGCAAGAGAACAAATCTTGTCTTTTCTTGGTTACCATTGCCCCTTCTGAACTTAGATCAAGACTTGATACTTAGTGTCTAGTAAATAAATTGTGAGCAGACGATGGATAGATGGATGACTTCCTGTAGTAATGAAGGGAGGGGTTTCTTTGGTAGAGAATTGATTAGTTCAGATCATAATATTATGGGGATCTGGTTTGGGTCATTTGGTGGCTATTTATTTATCATTTATTAATTAATATTATGTATCATTTCATACTTGAGACATTTGGTGGCCTTCTATTTATTATTTACCAATACATTATTTATTATTTATTTATTTTAAGGATGGAACCCAGGGCCTCATGACATTTTAGGTGTGAATAGTAACACTGAGCTACATTCTCAACCCTTATACAGGGGCATTTGAAATGTATTAAGAGTCCTAGAATCCTAAATTAAATTTTTAGAAAAACAAAATACTTCCATTGTCTTGTGTGCCAGTCCAGAGCTGTGTTATAATCTTGGGTCTAGTTTGCCCCTGGGCATTTCAGTCTGGGCAGTGTGTACACAAGCAGACATTTGTGTTTATTTCCTGTGGTGCTCACTTATTCCTTGGCTACCCTTGCAGATTGCTCACGGGTGAGCCTCCTGGGCCTGATGACATTGTCAGTGTGACTGAATCGCTATTCTGGGCTGATGACATATAGCCTAGAGACAACCTCTTGTTCTCTGAAGACTCTGTGTAATAGGATTACAGCTTCATAATGCAGTTCAGGACAAACTTTGGAGCAGCTGGGCTAAGGGGGAATTGTACCTGAGTGAGAGAAATTGATCCCAAACCCTAACAACACAGAACTTGTTTCAGCTTCTCAAACAAGCTGACAGATAACAGGCTTGTCACCTCTGGGCTCGGCACAGGCTGGTCCTTCTGCCTGTGACACTAATGTTTCCTTTCTTAGCCACTGTTTCTATGTAGGTGGATGCTGTGTCTCCAGGAAACCTCTCTCTCCTGTGGAGAACCTTCCTTTACAGAAAACTCAAAGTGCTTCGCTTATTCCAGTCCCCGATGCAAACTCTGTATTTTCTGTCAGAAGATGTGTGGGTGGGTGGGGGCATCACACAAGACCAGCCACATAGGAGGCCTTCAGTAGCCCATCATAGCATCTCTGTGCTAAGGAAGTCCAGGAGGAGGAAGGGAGCTATACATACAGTTGTCTACAGTGGGCTGGACTCCTCTGTACACAAGTTCTTACTCCGTGACCACTGCGGTCCCACCCTGGAAGACAAGGGGCACTGGGAGGTGAGGCGGGTTGGCAGTGGATTGCTTGCTGTGACCAGCCCTGTCCTTCAGTGACTTCAGTCTCTGCAAACTTTCTTATTTTATAGCTGGACATGGTGGTACATGACTTTAATCCCAGTACCCAGGCATCAGAGGTAGGAGGATCTCTGTGGGTTTGAGGCCAGCCTGGTCTACACAGTGAACTCTAGGATAGTTAAAACTACATAGAGAGACTCCTTCTCTCTAGAAAAACAAAACAAAACCAACCAATCAAACAACCAAACTAACACCCCTCCCTCCCAGCCCACACACAAACAAAACAAAATAATCTTCCTCTTGTCAATGTATTAAGGCTTCACTAGGGACAGAATTACGGGCATGTTGGGCTCTGAACATATATCTTGAGTTTCTAGAAACATATGTTTCTTGCTTGGATAACAGCTTCTTTGACTTTTGGGCTGTACTGACCAATTCAATATTTTAAAAATTTCATTCTGCCTATCTCTGCGATTGTGTGGCCCGGCCCTTGAACTTGATTTTTGTTTTCAGGGATCTTCCAAGTCAGGTAGTCATAGTCAAGGGCATTATCTCCATGCTGAGCCTATCAAGTCATGCTTTCTTTGTGAACTTTCATCTGGTAATAATGCTGGAGCGAGTCGGCTTTTAAAAAATATTTGCATATCTCATTTCCTTGTCTAATCAGTGTTGTGAGGATAATGCCCCACTTTCCATGCTTGGCTGAGCAGCTGCGGTAGTGTGAGGCACTCGGGGGCCAGCTCACGGCAGCAGTTTCTCTTTCTTACGTTTCCCATCTCATCCCAGCCTTGCTGCAACCCATGCCCTTGACTTTCTTAAAAAGACCCTGTCTCTTCAGAGAAACGGATGTATGACATTTGCCCATGGTTTAAAGGACACCTTTGTCACAGCTGCAGCGTGGTTTCCAGCATCATCCTTGGACATGCTTAGTGGAAGGTGTACTGTACCTAGCGTCCCCTTTGAAAGTCCTTTAGAGAAATAAGGGGAGCAATTAGGTTTAAGGATGGCGTGTCCCTATGGTTACCCATGACCTTGCAAATTGTCTAGTTTATAGGTCACAACTAGGCCAAAGATGTCAGGTGCCTCTTTTCAAAAAGAAATACAGCATCCCCTTCTCCTGAAGGTGTTGCTGGGGATTGGTGAGCTTTTTGTGGTTAAATAGAGCCATTTACTTGAGCCTCACTCAGGAGTCCCTCTGTAGATTTTAACATGATCATACTGATTTCCTAATAGCTTCTAACGGAGGGGTGGACTTGAGGCTTGAACCCCAGAGTCTATTCTGTGTCTTTAGCTAAGGGAGTTACTAAGATGGAATTTGAATGCTTGCTGAGGATGGGCATTTTTAAGAGTGTGCAGAGGGAAAAGAAGACATAGAGAAATCCTTGCTGCCGGAGAGAGGAAGGAAGTTGACTGCAGGGAGAGTCATTGTATGTGTTCCTTTTCCTGTTGCAGTGACTAAATATCTGACCAGAAGCAGCTCACAGGAGGAAGGGTTTATTCTGGCTCACAGTGGGAGGGGTTTCAGTCTATCATGGCAAGGAAGCCATGGCAACGGGGGCTTGAGGCAACTGGGAACATTACATCCACAGTCAAGATGCAGAGAGTGATGAGCGCTGGTGCTCAGCCTGCTTCCCCCTTTATATATTCAGCCTATGGGATGGTGCCACCTATAGCCAGCATGGGTCTTCTCACCCAGGCTAACCTAATCCAGATGGTCCCTTGTAGGAATGCCAGAGGACATTCCCTTGGGTGATTTTAGGTCCTGTCACACTGATAACCATCCACTGTAGTCCCGGAGACACAGTTCTGACATTAAACACCAGTGGAAACTTGACCTCCATGTGAAAGCAGACATGGGGAGGAAGACCAGTCTAGAAAGTAGACAAGCTGTAGAGAAACTTTCAGGGTGGGACAAGAAAGTTGAAGGTGGCTCAAATGACAACTTCTGTCCTCAAGGTCTAAGGAGAGGAGGTAGGGATGTTCGTTTCAGTCAGCTCTCTGTTGCTGGGAACAAAGTGCCCGAGAAAGCCAACTTATAAGAAGAAAGGTTAGTTTTGGTTCCTAGTTTTGGAGGCTTTAACACAAATGCATGGTTCATTGGTACTGTTGTTTAGGGCCTGTGGGGTGGCAGTACATTATGGTAAGGAGTGTTCACTGGAGCTAAGCTGCTCTGATCGGGGTGGAGGGAAGTGAGGCGGGAGGGCATATGGGGAGGGGCCACATTCCCAATATACCCTTCAAAGTATATCTCCAGTGACCTGATTCCCTTCTACTAGGTTCTACACCCTAGAGGTTATACCACCTCCAAGAACATCACAAGTTAAGATGGAGCCTTTGCAGACAGTCAGGATCCAAAGCATATTTACCAAAGCACATTTATCAAGGCTCAGTTGTTTAAGGTGACAGAATACAGGGTGACAGGCAAAGCATAGAGAGGTATGGGAATTACTGAACATGGAGTCCGGAGAGGCATTCTTTGGGCTAGTCTGTGTCCATGGCAGTCCCCACAATAGAAGATGGGGATTATTTTTCCCCTTGCAGATAGAAGTGGAAAGTGGGTTGGTTGGGTTGGCCCAGATCTGGAAATTTACTTTTGAGTTTGCATGAGGTACAGGGTGGGTCCATGGAAGTGCTATCTGTTGGGAAGGTTTGAATCAGGTGAACTTGGGAGAGATGTGTGGAGGGATGGACAAAGGAAGACTGGAAGGAGATAAAAGCCTCCTTCTCACTTCTGTTGGGTACCCGGCATATGGTCAGAAACACCTAATGAAGGGCACTGATATTTAAATCTCCTCAACTCACACGCCAAGGTATCTGTATGGAAAATAGTATGGCAGGAATGTCTGGATTCTACCCAAATTGTGATTTTAATTGCAGCCCATTAACACTGCACTCTCAACACCCCTGGCCTGGTGGTGAGGGGCGGCACATTAACGACTTTCTGTCACAGGGACAAAATGCCTGATGAAAGCAGTTTGAGGTAAGAGAGGTTTGTTTTGGCTCAGGATTTTAGAGGATATGGTTCATCACGGCAGGAAAGATACAGGCAAAGGCTTGGTCTGTGGTGATGGGGGCTTACAGAGCTTGTTCCTGTCTAATGCCAACCTGGAGCCAGAGAGCATGGGCAGAAAGTGAGTCTTGGCTATCGCTCTCAAAGGTCTCCCTTAACAGGTGACTTACCTCCTCAACCACATCTTCCACCCTGAAGGTTCCACAGCTTCCTCAAGCAGCACCAGCTGGGTACCAAGTGTTCGAACATATGTCTGTGGGGACATTTCATAAATCCTCACAGGAAGTGTTGGCTTCTCGTAGTTTTCTGTCCTTCTGTCTTGAATGTTGAATAGACCCATGTGAAACACATACAAGGAGGACATCTCTCTTGAGGAGCTGTTCAGGGTGTTTTCCCTTCCCTTCCTTCATTAGTTTCTATTCATCTATGAAGGTGCCAGGAGATCAGACCATTGGGCTGAGTTGCAGATGGAGCCATCAAGCAGGCTGGTCCGGGTTCCATGGAGAGGCTGGACCACTGTATGCTGCAGGGTTGTGGTAGTATCACCCAGTTAGAGAGGCTCCCCTCCTCTGGGGTATGCCTTAGAATCTGGCACTTTTGAAGCTAGGTGGTACAACCGACAGAACCTAGGGCCCAGCAGCTGCCCTGTCCATCTCTCCACGGCCCCAGGTCAGGTGTCATTGACTT
Organism: Ellobius talpinus; assembly: GCA_001685095.1. Classification (NCBI taxonomy): domain Eukaryota; kingdom Metazoa; phylum Chordata; class Mammalia; order Rodentia; family Cricetidae; genus Ellobius; species Ellobius talpinus. The sequence continues at coordinate 21,061 of LOJH01000913.1, read as the reverse complement.
AGCATGGCTAAGATAGTCTCTGTCAGCTTTCTCTAGGCTGAAGTTACTCCCTGCTCTCATACAAGCAGCTCATACTTAAGACATGGGCAGTCATGCTTCTTCCATAAGGGTGGACTGTCAACGTAAATTACTTGGAATTCTCCCGCATCAAAATTTGCTTCTTCTCCTTCATTTGCTTGCTTATTTTAGTCACATCTTTTTTTCCCCTTGCTTCGGCTTTTTGAGACAGGGTTTCTTGTCATCCAGGATGACTGAACTCACATGTAGTCAAGGCTGACTTTGGCCTTCTTCTCCCATCTTTCTAGGGCTCGGGTTACAGGTGTATACCACCCCATCTGGCTTGGTTATTCCTTTGTATCATTATATATTTATGGATATTTAATTTATGCTGTGGGTTAGAATGTAATTCTACTCATTTTATTTTGTTGTTTAAATTATTTCACTTGTGACTACCGGGAATTCATTCATTTGGCTTATTTCTCTTCCACCTGGGCATGAGTATGTGAGTGTGTGTGTGTGTGTGTGTTAGATATTTCTTTCTAGTGCTGTACGGTACTCCACACTCATCTTGTATTTTCCCTGCCCCAGGCTCAACCACTCTGCCAAAGAACCCTGGTTTCTCCTGTTGGAGAACATTTTGAGAAACCAAGATTTGGGTGCTATGTGGTTTTGTTGCTACAAGGAAAATGCATGTGTATGCCTGTGTGTGAATAAATGTATTCACTTATAGCTCTATTAAGCTAAACATGAATTCATGTTATGTCTGAACGCTGATCATTATCACATAGATATTCTAGATTCCTATTATGGCTTATGTGTGAGTTACTTGCTCCAGCATTGAGAAACCTGGCTCCAGACATCCACTGCAGTGGTAGCTGGTCCAGAACTATGGGCCCCATGGGAAGCATTAGTTATAGCTTGGCTTTGCAGTTCCCTTAGCCCACACTGCTCAACCCCGCCCCTCAGTTAAGTTGTCCTGTGCTCTTTGCTCTTTCATTATGATCTGTACTCCTTCTGGACTCTCCTCACCATCCCACATTTTATCGACTTGTGTTTGAGCTTTTGTTTTCAGTTGCTTACATTTCACTTTCTCTCTGTGTTTTAAGTTTCCTTCGTGGGTCTGCTGATGTATCATCACACAGGATAGCTTCGCCAGTCCCAAAGGCCATACACTTCTCCTAGTCAATCTTTCTTCTCTAAACCCTTTCAACCTGGACCTATTTCCTATCTCCACCGAGCTGCCGCTTCCAGAATGTCCTGCTGATAGAACTGCACTACAAGTGGCCTTCCAGCATTAGCTCCTGTCACCGAACACAGCACTTTAAGATTCATCCACCTATGCAGGCTTTCCTTTTGCTCATGTTATCAAATTATTTATGTAAACACCTAGAACTTACTGTTTCGTTATACTGGGCAGCAATCTCAACCCCCTGCCTCTGCCTCCCCAGTGCTGCTTCCCCTAGCTTTTTACATGGGTGATGGACATTGTGCTCTTTCCAGCAGAAGTGAGATGTCCTGTGCTTCCTACAATGCTTGGAGGCCATGGTGGATAAATGCTGGGCCTCCAGTCACAGTGGAGACTTTTCTTGGAACCCTGAAAGGCATTCATTTTCCTAGGAGTCTGGTGGCCTGGAGGCCTGGGCTGAGCTTCTGGGCATTCAGTGCAGGAAGGTGTGGACAAAAGGATGCTAATGAGGAGCTGGAGCTGCAGAAGTTTGAGCACTTGCCCCAGGGTGCTCAGCCAAATGGGGCTACACATCCTGATGCTGGAGGATAGAGACAGGCTCAGCCGTTCTCTTAGAGCTGGGTGGTTTTATTTAATTGCCTATTTCTGGTTTGGCTTTTTTTTTTAAATCAGATATAATGAATGGTCTCTTTGGAAAGAAAAGTATCTCCCTTTGCATTTTTCTCCATCTTATTCAGGGGTGAAAAACTTTTCAAAACCGTCCTTGATTGTTCCTTCTTTGTTCACACACCTTCAACATCTTTCATACTATTTCCAGTACCAAGTTCTCATCCTTCTCAGAAAATCCGCAGGTGAAGGGCAGCTTCCCCTGACAGATTGGGAAAATAGAGATGTGCGGAGGCTGAATATTTGTTTATATGGTTAGGAAACCCTGGACTGAGTCTTGGGGAATACTCTGGACATGGGCTATCACCTACTCATACCGACTTATTGCTCAATGTGCACTTTAGGTTTTTCTTTTGGGGTGTGTGTTGAGGGGGTAGTGATCCTACATGCTTGGTATTCATACTTCTTTGTTTAGTGCCTTTTCCTTAATACCATTTGGGATTTTTATTTGCTAAGTTTTTTTTAAGTTACTTTTCAGGTGGTGGTAATAAAATACTGCAACAAAAGCAAGTCAAAGCAAAAGGCTTATTAGGGCTCATAGTTTGAGGGTACAGTCCACATGGCAGGAAAGTCCGAGATGCGGGATGTTGAGGCACCTGTCCACTGCCCCACATTTAGGAAGCAGAGGATGATGAATGCTTGTGCTCAGCTGGCTTCTACCTGTTATACAGCCCAAGCCCCAAGTCCAGGGAGCCTCGCTGCCCTTGTTTACAGAGATTCTTCCCATCTTAGCCAAATCAAGATGATCCCTACCAGGCACACCTAACCTAAATAACTCTCACAAGTATGCCAGGAGGCTGCCTCCAGGTGACTCCGGAGGCTGTCAAGTTAACAGTCAACACTGTCACGTTAAGCTCTCTGCCCCCATCCCCACCCCAACATGGAGTGTCAGCGCATCCCACTGCCAAGATCATCCAGGCTGGTGGCGATCCTCAAGCCTTTGCCAGGCGAGGGTGGTGGGGAGAACGGCTCTCGTGCCCCAGAAAAAAGCTGCAGTCTTTCATTTATAAGGTGAAGGTTGATTCCAGCTCAGGGCATGGGGCAGGAGAGCAAGGAATCGAGGTGTTTGTATGCCTGCATCTTCAGTTGGTCTGTGCTTGAGGACGTACAACAGCCTGTTTCCTTAGGTTAACTGAGCGGCCAACTTTGGTATTTCAGTACCATTTTTGGTAGCTACCGTCAATTACCCCACTTGCCTTTGACACCTGCCTTTCAAAGACGAGTTACTAGGTTTTTAAAAAGTTGAATAAATGTTCACTTATCACACACACACCATGCGCACATATGTACAAACACATATGCACGCACAGACACATGTATGCGGTTCTTTTCCTGAGCACAGCTGTGCGATGTTCTTCCACTCTCTGAAACATTAATTTCCAGGAATCAGGGCTAGATAGTGTCATGAAATCATTTCAGTAATGACAGTGTCATTGCTACTCTTCTCCCATCCTGCCTTTCTGTCTGTTGTCTCCTGTTGGTAGGAATGACAAAAGAGAGGTGGGGGCCACAGTCCAGGGGCTATGAGGCCTGCCCTTGGCCTTGATGAAGCTGGCCCATCCTCGCTTGGTAACTGGGTGGGAACACCTCTCCCCGCTGAATGGCTGGGTTCCTACCAGCACTACAAGGCCTGAGTTCACAGTGATTTCAGTCTTGAAGTTGAATTTAGGACACTGAAATGCCATTTAAAGGGCACAGATGGGAGCCGTTTCACTCTGAGCTGTTAGCATCATTTCCATCACCAGCACCTGGCAGTCAGTGCCGACTCATCCGTGCTAAGCGAGAGGCTGAGATCTTTCCGTACATCATCATGTCATCAAACTTGACCCCTGGAGGACCAGAGAAAACACTAGAGTTCCTGAGTCAGTGGGCTAGGGCTTAAGACTTTGCATTTCTCACGAGTTCCTCAGGCAGGCTGATACTTAGCGTTTAAATTAATCTGTGTAAATGATCCCTATGAAGCAAGGAACGTGGACCACATTTCACAGTAAGGAATCAGCAGTAAAGGTCAAGGGACTTGTCCTCAAAGCTCCTGCCTTTTCACCACGAGCAGCTTCTCTCTCAGCTCAGTTATCTTATCAAAGGAAGTAGGGAAAGCCCAAGGAAGCTCCGGACAGAGATGTAGTGAGCTGTGGAGGGTTTGAGAGTTAGGCAGAGGCTGAGGGGACTTATGTGAAGGACCAGCCTGAGAGGGTGCTGGGGTAGCATGGAGGCCCTGACGTCTCAGGAGGAAGCCTCCAGGAGAGCAGGGGAGGGGTTAAAGGATTGTGCTCTGTGGATCATTTTCTCCATGCCCAGCCATCTTAGATGTTAACATGGTTCCACATGGAAAGCTGCCCTACACGGAGGCTGTTTATGGGAGGGCCTGTCTACACCACAGTTGTTTGTACCAATCTCCTCATCCCATGGCCCTGCTTATAAGACAGTCATTCCATGCCATGACCATAAGTACTACCCTGCCCATGATGCAACACTCGTGGGTGGCACTCTCTCTGCTGTGACTCCGGGTAAGCCTCTCTCTCTGTGTTGTGACTGCATTGGTGGCTATCTCTGTGCTGTGTCTGTCTCTGTGTTGTGACTCTGTGAGTGGTGTTCTCTCTCTCTCTCTCTCTCTCTCTCTCTCTGGAGGGTTGGCAGTGTAGAGATGTGTACAGTGAGGTTGTAGATGGGTGTCCCCCTAGCCCAATTTTACTGACTTTTTAAAAATGGCTCATATAGCATTTGAAAATTATTCAAATTATTTTAAAACTCAGGCATTTTCATAACAAATCCCCTAGTGTCAGCTTTTCTTGAGAAATTGGGAGCTCTGGGTTAGAGGTTGTAGCTGCCCCTGATAAAGGGCCAAGCTGCTGGTCATGGCTCCTTCAGCTCAGGTCTTGGGGCCCTGGAAGGCACTGCCACTGGTTTAGAAGGTTCTAGATTTGGAACACCTTCCACTGGGTCGAGTGACTCTGGGGTTTACTGGCGTTTCCTTTTTCACCTGTCAGCTGTGTGTACCAGGACTGTGGGGGAGAGGGTTTTTGGAACAACCACTTCCTGGTAATCCATGGACTTGGAAGGAAATCTCCCCAGCACCTTCTGTGATAATTTAAACCATTTCTCTCTCTTTCTCTCTTTTCTTTTCCTAAAAATATAATGTATTTTTAAAATGTGATTTTATAAATTATTTTACTAGGGTCACGTCTGCATGGTGCTTTACAGGGTCTATCTGGCCACAGCTGTAGCACTGCTGGGTGTTTTATGGCAAATTATTCTCAGATTACCCTTTAATGCAGGAAGGGCTGCCTGTTGTCTGAGCTCCCCGGGTCATATAGAAACCCCAGCCTTGATACAAAACAGCTGTCTGTGTTCCAAGGAGGAGGATTTCAGATGGAGACAGAAGGGAAAAGGTTTGCATAGCTGGTGGGGGCTTTGAAAAATATTTAAGTTACTCTTTCCTTGCCATTAGAATGTGATTCAATTTTGTTACCAACAAATTGTGTAAATCTAAGAGAGAAGCACTGTGAAAAGAGTTTGTGAAGGGTGTTCTGGCAGTACTTACAGCATGTCCTGAGGGGCTGCTCCCCAGGGAGGCCAGCACAAAACTCCTGCTGAACTCCATGTCCCCAGGCCCAGTCCGGCTGGGCCAGGGTCAGGGGGGCAACCCACAGACCTCCCTCCCCTTTCTCCTCTAGGCCCCTGCTGAGACCAGCAACAAAAGGGCCAATTGTCTGAGGCATCCCCTGTCCGAGGGGGCTCCAGGAGCCTTTCTGAATGCCAAAGTGTATCCAGGCACATTGATGTGTATGCATGTATGTATGTATATATATGTATATGAATGTAGGTACACATGATGGTTCTTGCCCACATGTGTATGGAGCATCTATGCAAACACATGCATTCACACATATACACATTTGAGCAGGCATGTGGACGTGTGTGTGTATGTATGTATGTATATATATATATATACTGTGAAGATATGTGTGAGTGTATATACATGTCTGTACATGTATATGAATGGATGTGTCCATATGCATACTAATGCATTTGTTTGTGGATGTGTGTGTGTGTACATGCATGTGTGCATGTGTGTGTGTGAGTGCATGAGAAGCATGCAACTTGTTTAAAGAATTTCTGAGTCCTGGTGCATCTAAGTAGAGCCAGTGGCCCCAGAAGCTGGACTGCCCAATGGTGGCTCCTAAGGCTGAGGGAATATAGCATCTGGCTCGCTTCTCAGCAGGTTGCACAGCTGCCTTTATGTGGTGTTCTCTCTGGTATGGAAAGCTTAGAGCTGTTTCTCCTCGCTTGCTTTCCCTGGAGGAAACCAGAGAGCAGGCATAAGCAGTCTCCTCGCGTAGCTTTTTGCCTACTTTGCCTCATTGGCCTGTTCTGACCTGGGCTTCCAGGCTAGACCCTCTAGAGATTGTCTGCTCTCTTCCTGTCCCTTCCCAGGACTGCCTGATTGGAACCAGTACATTCTCTGTATAGAACAACTATGATATGTCCCATCCTCATCAACATTGAATTAGTCCCCACTGAGCCACAGGGCTCTTTCCTGTGTCCCATCATTTCAGTCCCTAACACAGATTGTTCACAGTGGTCTGTAGGGATCAGTGACCTAGCCAGCCTTGGGTATATGCCAGCTCTCTCTGTTGGAGTATTCAGGGCTCAAATTTTCTTCTTTAATAAAATTGTTCTTCTGAAAATGACAACAAAACACATTAGAGTCTGAATCTGGGGAGAGAGAGAAGGGAAATGCTGGTCTGCCTCTACAGTAGTTCTGCCCGGCCCCTTTCACCAGCACAACTGCCCTGGAGTAGCTTCCCGCTTTCTTTCCCTCCTTGTCCCTCCCTCCCTGTTTTCTCTGTGCTCCCAGCAAGGGCTTATCTTTCAACTGTGGAGCAGCCACCAATTAAACTTTACTCCAAAGCTTATCAAAATATTCAGCCAGTAAAATTATCTTCTAATTAGCTGAACTGCAAGCCAGAAGTCTTTAACCACAGGAAACATAATGTGACCCAGTGTGTGGAGTCTGTAAGTTGCTCATCCCCACCTTGGCTGCAGTCACGGCTTCTCATTCTTTCCCCAGTTGTTTCCTCCTTGTTCTGTGTGTTCTTAATGGTCCCCGGGGCCTTAAAGAAAATATACGACAGGTTTCGCTGCAATAGATAATGGAGTAAATTCAGTTAAATGTAATATAAGATCAACCTGGTTTTTAATATTTCATGCATGCACATTTATATACTCTTTGTGTGTGTGCATGTTCATGTATGTGTGCGTGCATTTTGTTGGGGGATGTGCATATGTGTGGAGGCCAGGAGACAGATGCTGTTCACCTGTTCTCTCTCTCTCTCTCGCTCTCTCGCTCTCTCGCTCTCTCGCTCTCTCGCTCTC
>LOJH01000913.1:0-13810 GCA_001685095.1 Ellobius talpinus | reverse complement strand
TCTCTCGCTCTCTCGCTCTCTCGCTCTCTCGCTCTCTCTCTCGCTCTCTCTCTCTCTCTCTCGCAGGGTCTTACTCAGACTTTGAACTCACCATGTAGGCTAGGCAGACTGACCACAGAGTTCCAGAAATCTGCCTGCCTGTTTCTTCCTGATGTGAGGGTTACAAGCGCCTACCGTATCCAGTTCTTTTAGTGTGGTATTGAACTCAAGTCCTGCTGCTTGCAAGACAAGCATTTTATCAACTGAACCATCTTCTTTGTCCCTGCATGCATTGTGTGTGTGTGTGTAAACTTATGCTTACTTTCCTGGGTTTGCTGATGTTTTGCCATGATTGGATCTGTATTTTGGATGACTACAGTATTGTTCTGAATTATTCTGGAGCTGTGCTGTTCCAACAGTGTCTAGAGGATTCTGTAACATGGCCAGCTGGACAGCAATTGGGTTTTCTTGCCCCAGTTACTTCAGTTTGCTCTCTTTCCCCTTCTCTGTTCCTCACTCTTTCTGTAATCCCATGGCCTGGAGTCCCTCCTGCCACCTTGCACCACATGTGGCTGTATCAGCCATGTCATCTGTCACCCTCTCCCCATCTCTGTTGGGGGATATCAAGGAAGCATGGATGGTATTTGGGGGATATTAAGGTACAACTTAGGCTTTCAGACAGAAGCAATATTACAGGTGGTACTTAGATTCTTAGTTGCTGTGAGCTTCTTTAATGGCTAATGCTGTGGCTGGGCATAAGAGGGCTCATGAGACTTACATAGGTTCACTGGACATTGATTACATCTTTTCTATAATGAAGCACTTCAAAAGTTCTAAAAACAAATCGAAAATTAAGTTTTGGGATATAGTAACATTTTCACAGATGAGCATCGACTATAGTACTCATACAGTAAATATTGGTAGCACTTTCTGTGTTTGTCATGCATTTATACTGCTGTAAACACAAATGTAGAAAACATCATCAGCCTAACATTATTCTTAAGAGGAAACAATGGTTCTGATCATTTTAAAACTAGGAAACTGGCATCAAGGGCCTCAGTAACTTGCTGTTGCAGCTGGGCTCGACCAGCTAACCTGACTGTCTTGTCGTCCACTGTTCACTGTGTGTGAAATGGCCAGGGCTTATGCCTTATGGTTTTGACCATGTATGCTTGAGAGGTTTCCATGATACCGCTGCAGGTAAAGAGGACATCACAGTTTCATCTCAGCCTCCTGTTGCTGCTGCATCCAGCCATCACATGTACCATTCCCTGAAGTTACATTTCCATTTGGGGCTTGATTTCTCTACAGTCTTTAGAATGCTACTTGACTGGCCTTGAGCTGATGGGATCACTGTAAATGCTAAGCGAATCCCCAGGAAACCTCTGGCCCAGGTGTCTAATCCCTTGGTGGTCTGGAGTCTACATGATGCTCCTGTGGAAGGGGTGACAAGGGGACCCAACCTTGGCTTTGTTGTACCAATGCAAACCTTGGTAATGGCTGCATGTTGACACCCCATCCTTCCACTGCTGTCCCAAGAGCCCTAACCTACAAGTTGCTCCCAACTGAGGATGCTTTCTGTCTGTTCCACGATGAAATACCCTTGGTTGTCTAAAGATCTTTTCAAAATATCATGATCCTTTAAAAGCAAAGTTGAAATCAAGGTGCTATCATTAGAAATGTCTGTGAAACAACAAGGCCCGTTAGGAAATGTTTTAAGATTTACTTTTATTATGTGTATGAAGGTTTGTCTGCTTATGTATGTATGTGCATCATGTATGTGCCTACTGCCAGAGGCCAGAAAAGGACAGCAAATGCCCTGTCACTGGAGTTACAGCTGGTTGTGAGCCACCATGTTGGTGCTGGGACCTCTGCAAGAGCAGCCAGTGCTCTTAACCACTGAGCCATCTCTCCAGCCCCAAACAGTAGTAAATGTTTAAAAATAATTGACCATATTGAACTAATTTTCTTGTGACTTCAGCATGTTCTTTATATTATTTAATTTGTATTTTTCCTCTTTTTTCTTAATTGCAGCTTGGACTGACAATAGCCATCCGCTATAGCCACAGGTAAAGCTTTAAAATCTTTTTAAAAAGAAATGGGCTTGTGGTTTAGAGGTTTTGGTTTTCTTAGGTCCTGAAGAATTTTGAGGCTTGTGTTCTGTTTTGGTTTCTTTTTTGGAGGCTGTTTTTCCATGATGGGGACGGCACAATTGCAATTGTTGTCTGGAGGAATGTGTGGTGGTGGCGGTGGAGGAACAGTTTTAGTTTTTGCGTATGTGTTGCAAGCTGGCCTCAACCTTGCAGTCCCGCCTCAGCCTCCCTAACACTGGGATCATAGGATCGCACCACGGTGCTCAGTTCTGCCATCAGTGTTGTTTACAGACAGTCTCCCTGGTGGTTCAGCTTGGCTTGTCATCTTATGATCCTCCTGCCTCTGCTTCCAAAGTACTAAGATCACAAGTGTGACCCCTGTGCCCAACAACATTTTCTGAATGACATGAACTCGAGAAGCTTGACGGTAGGGCGTGGATGTGATTTGTGTGTAGCGCGTTGAGTCTGAGAATCAGAGTTAGGGGGTTTTACCTGTGAGGCCAGGCCAGGCCTGTTTATAGAGCTCTTTCCTTGCCCACCACACCTCTCTCCTTCCTGCCTTACTTCCTTTGGCAGAGGCAAAGGGCCTCGATTTTTGTCTTGCTTCATGATATCCACGCTGGTGCCAATTGCACCATGTCAATGAGAACAAAGCATTATTTTCTAGTGCCATCACTGTAGCCTTGTCCTGTGAACGCTCGCTTCCAGAATCGTCTCTTGTGTGTGTGCACCAAGACATACTGTGCTGAATGAATTAAAATGAAGGGTTGATAAGCAGTACCTTCCTGTTCTCACGCATGCTGTGTTCACTCCTTCCCCAAAGCACCACCCTCGGATCAAAGGTGGGCAGCTCAGGTTAATCTGCTCATCTCTCGGCAAAGAACCCAAAGGAATATCGGGTGCCGGGACAAATTTTCATCCTGAAGATACTTGTTACAAGTTGTATGTTCAGTTTTGATCTAAGTGTGAGACTCAAGACAGCTGCTGAGAGACAGAACAGGTATGAACAGGAAGAGGGCAGGAGTGGACTTGAACTTCTCGGAGTTCATGTGTGAGAAGGAAGGTGTTTGGGGAGACATGTCTGGAGCAGGTGGATGAAGGCTGCCCCAGACAGGTTCATGGCCATGCAGGGGGTAAAGCGATATCTTCCCCTTGCCCGTCACATAGGCTCAGGGCTGAGGTCACATAACAAAAGGCAGATAATGAGAGGCGGATGTACACATTCATTCAGTTATGTTTTACATGAGTAGGAGGTTTTTATAAGGAAACAAAGACCTAAAGTGAAGAAGCATGATTAGACAGGGGTATGATCTAGAGCAGTGGTTCTCAACCTGGGGTCCCTATCCCTTTTGGGGTTGCATATCAGATATCCTGCACATCAGATATTTATGTTACGATTTATAACAGTAGTAGAATTACAGCTATGAAGTAACAATGAAATAATATACTGTTAGGGGGTCACCACAACATGAGGAACTGTATTAAAGGGTCGCAGCATTAGGACAGTTGCGAACCACTGCTTTAGTGTGGATAAAATGATGGACCCTTTTTGCTCAGATCTCTGTGCTTTGGTGTCTTCAGAGGTCAGGATGCTCCTTTGCAAATTAGGAGGGTGCTCTAAAGAGTCTTGTGATCTGTTTTGGTGATCTTCTCTTCTGTGATCTTCTCATGCCAAAGGGCCATATTTTGGAGTAACAAGTCCCAAACCCTATCTTCCGCCTGTGTGTTTCAAGTCTGGTGTGTGCATGGTGTTTGGATGGTGTGCACACACATAGAAACACTGTCCTGAAGGAGTGTGCTGTCCCCTCATCAGCACAGCTGGGTTGTCACAGCTGATGAGATGCCTCTCGCCATGCCCTTAAGACACATTCACCCATCAGTGGACTCATGGGTTGTGTCTACCTTTTGGTTACAAGGGATACTGATGTTATAAATATAGCACACAAATGTCTTGTCCTTGCATCTACTCCTTTTGGACTTATGTCAGAATTAGAGTCCTAATTGCATGGCAATTCTCGAGTTAATTGTTTTGAAGAGTGTTCATATCATTTCCTTGTCATTGCTACATGAAATGGAGTTGTGTCAAGTCTACACAGTCTGGTTCCTTCAGAAACTCACAGTTGGGATGAAGAATTTCATTGTTATGTTTCAGCAGAACCCAGAGACTGGAGTGAGAGTTTCCTGGGTCTTCTTTGTGTGGACAGGAAGACTCTGAGGGCAAGGTTTGGGTCTTATCACCAGAGCTTTTCAAAAATTCCCATAGAAAGGCCAGCGCAAGAGCGAAGAAGATGAGGGAAACCCCAATCAACCTCTGCAGTGGATGGAGATGGATTCGAGAATCAGGAAAAGGCAAATGTGGTTCCAGAGTGACAAATGAGGAGGAATGGTTTCTCCGTAGAGCAACAGGTGGAGGCATCGTAAGGAGATGAGTGTGAGGAGGAAATGAAGGAGTCAGGAAAATCACGTAACCTTGATGAGCAAGCACTTCTCAGGCTGCTGTGGACAGAGGTGGGGACAGAGCTCTTTCAGAACAAGAGGGGACCTTGCATGGTAACTAAGGTGCTTGAAGCTGCAAAGCATCTAGAGGTGCTTCAGCTGTTAAATCTGTCCCATTAAAAAGAGGATTCTATTCAGGATGAAGAATAACCCCACAGCATACAGACATGCATGTGTGCATATAGACATTCACATTGATGCACATATGTGACTACATATGTGCATGTACACACACACACCACCCACATCTACTTCTGCACCTATCCCTTTATATCCATCATTCCAGACCTGTTTATGTGGCACAGGGGTGCATATGATATGCCAAATAAGGGTTGGTGCTGAGATGTGGGGAAGCAGAGGATAATGTAGCAATATTCAGATACTATAAATGTGCAAAGCAAGAACACTTGCCATGACTGATGGACATTTAGCAACAGGTCTTGCTCACAGTCCATTTATTATCATGGTGCCTTAATTTATTTTTATAAAGTCAAGTCATTTTTGTACAGAGTGGAAAATTGTCTCTCTGATGCTTATTTCCCATTGTTTAGCTTGAGGTTTTGGTTGGAATCCACACAGTGTGACAACTGGGTAACCCCGAAAAGTGCCCTTTGCAGATAACAGCTCTTGGGGCCCCACCACCCACGTAGCGGGGAACAGTTTCCCCAGTGTGTGGGTGTTTCGTTTTGTTCTTTCTCTGTAAGGTTGAAAGAATTGCCCTCTTCCTCCTTTCTGATCCAGTGGGGCAGCCCGAAGCAGCATGTTCCCTCATGGTGTATACCCCCAGGGCAACCATGAATGAGGAAAGAGGCAGAGAAATGGCACCTCTCCTCTAGCTCTCCCCCTCTGACACGGGAGCACCCACGTGAGCCAACCGTGTGGCATTTTTGCACGAGCCTCTAAACTTCTGTTTCAAATGCAGAAGATAACAGCAGAGAAGCAGCCTGCAATAGGATGATTTTGTTTGCTTCTTTTGCTGGTTTTCTTTCTTAAATAGATAAGGAAACAAATTTTCCATCTGATACAGGCACAGGAAAGTCCACAGGAACATGAGTTTTAGATAAAACTGAACAATGGTTCTTCTCCAAAACAGACTTTTATCTCCTGGCTTCCTATAGCCCCTAAGTAAGGCCAACTTATCTGTCGTTGAGGTCAGTGTCACATCAAGACTTTGGGGTTATAGGTGACAATTCTTCCGAAGGGTTTGACATTTCCCAAGGTGTTCTCGATAGTTTTATGTCAACTTGAAACAGGCTAAAGTAATATAAGAGGATGGAAACTCAATTAAGAAAATGTCTCCATAATATCCAGCTGTAGGGAATTTTCTTAATTTGTGATTGATGTGGGAGGGCCCAACTCATTGTGTGTTTATAGGTTCTATAAAAAATAACAGACTGAGAAAGTCATGTTGAACAGACCAGTAAGCAGCACCCCTCACACTCCATGACTCCTGCATCAATTCCTGCCTCCAGGTTCCCACTCTGTTTGAGTTCCTGTCCTGATTTGGTTATGGTGTTTCATCATAGCAATAGTAACCCTAATACACAGGGTTGTGGACCAGGGATGGGGAAGGCAGAATTAGAGGCCCTGCATGTAATCAGTCCCAGAGAGGTGAGGAATGTCTGTGCCCAGTGTGGCCACCCTTAGATAACATGCAGACCTGCGGCTCAACAGGCACCCCAAGGCTGTTCCTAGTTTTGTTTTGAATGCCTTAGCAAGAAGTGAAGGGGTCATGTACTCTTGTGTGTGACTTGGATTAGAATCAGATTCTGAAGTTGGCAGCTGAATCAGAAAGCTTATTAAATGGACAGGTGATATCAAGCCAGTAATGAAACTGTCATCTTGAAATACAAAAAGACAAGAAACAGGGTCATCAGGGCCATTGGGTTTTGATTTCAAGAGCTGGCAAATACCTAGTGACTCCCATTTGGAGCTGGTTTGATCTTGTGGGGTCAGCTGGGGGAGAATGTAGTTCTCCAAATTTTGTAAAAATAAAAACATTGCCTTTCTACCCTTTTTTCTATTTTCAAGAAATAGTTGTTTCTGTCACCAGGGCTCTGGCCAACTGCTTTATCTGTCTCTTTCTCAGACTTCACAGCAAGGCTCTGACTAGATTTATACACAAGAGTTGCCAAGAATTATTCATCTTTGATGGTAGAATCTTGAAAGTCAAGCTATCTTTAGAAGGTTACATTTTTTTCATTACCTTCCTACAAAATATTATTCTCAAGGGGCAGACTACAGATCTTCATGGAGTGTTCAAATCATGTGTTTTTACTTAGTGTTTTGAAGACTGTCGGTTATGTTGTAGGTATTTCATGGCAGAACTCAGCACAGGCTTGGAGATGGGTCTTGAGAGTGACAGATGCTCTTTAGGCTCTACACCTTCTGGTATATCTTCTGTCTACCCCAACCCCACAGTCCCTTGTCTCTTCTCAAGTTAATGGCCTTATCTTTTAGGGACCTTTCCATCCAACCCTAAACCTGCTCATTGCATGCCATCACCATACCCACAGGGTTGTCATCAGGGATCAATTGCCCACCAACAAAGGGATCTTCCTCAAACACAGATCTGATAATACTTTTCTGCCCTGAAGCCTCTGTGGGCTTCCAGCCCCAGAGCATGAAATCCAGATCCTTAGCACCAGGATTCATTCCTGGTCCATCTCCTCTCAAGCCTCATATGTTCTCATACCCTTGATGCTGTTATTCCCTTTGATAAAATAGCTTACCTCATCTCTTTTTATATCAGTGAACTCCTACTTCATTTCAGGCAGCCTCTTGGGACGTTGTAGTCTTTTCGAAGACTTGTCAGGAATCCATTCTCCTCTCGGTTAGGGCTCAGGGTGTTTCTCAAGACAGATTCTCTGTGTCTGCTTTCTGTCTTTATCTAGAGATGTGGAGGACGGATTATGTTCTCGTCATCCCACGTTGGACCTGTCCTATGCTATTCCCTCTCCAGTTAGCCCTTGGCCTAGAGCTAAGATCATGGACACAGTGCTGTGTTGGTGGGTCTGAGAAAACATAGATTTTCTTTTACAATCACTCCTTTAAAAAAAGTGACCTTTCCCTTATTTTAAAAAGACTGAGATAACTGTATTATTTTTCTTACCACAATGATAAAAATACTCAAGCAAAGCAACTAGAAGATTTCTTTTGGCTTGCTGTTTGAGGGTACAGTCATTAGAGGAAGTAATGAGGATAAAGGAAGGCATGGTGGCAGGGGTATGAGGTGGGGAAAGGAGAGTACCGATATCCAGATGGCCTTTTCTCTTTCCCATTTTTACTCAATCCCAAACCCCAGCCACCTATGATTGGTGGTATCATCTACATCCAGGACGGGACTTACTTCTTAACCAGTTCTTCCATAGGCATATCCAAAAGTGTATCTCAACAATTCCGTAGACATTTCTAAATCTAACAAGGTGGATGATCAAGATGATCTCAAGTCCACCCTTGTTGATTTGGCACCCAAGCCCGTGATTTTAAACCATAACATTCTACCCCAAGCACCTTAAGTCCATCTCATTAGGCAAAATGTATTTAGTCCATCTCTAAGAACCCTCGAAGTCTAACAGTTCTAATATTGTTCACCAGCCCAAACTCAGTGTCTTCCGTGAGATCCAAGATAATTTCTTACCTCACATAATCTTACCCTTTACAAACAAAAATGAAAACCATACGCTTCCAATATAAATTGGTGCAGAGTAGATGGTAGTATTCTAACGTAGAAACAGGAGGATAACGAGGAAAGATTAGATGAAAGTACAACCTAAGCCAAGCAAAGGAAACACCAAACTCTAAAGTTTTGTCCAGCATCCTGGGCTTGTGACAACATCATCTGGATGCCAGTGGATTTGGGTAGCCCCACCCCTCAACTCTGTTGCCCGTGGCAACTGTAGCTCTGCCTCCAGCTGACTCCACTCAGTACCTGCAGCTTTCCTTGGCAAATACCCCACATCTTCGGCATCTGTAATATATTTGAGATCTCCACTGCCACCTAGGTTTCACCTTTAAGGTTTGTGCATAACCAACCCAGAAGCTGTTTCCAGGGGCTCTGACCCTGCTACACACATCATATCACATAGAAGTTATTGTAGAACCTTGGTGCAAGCTTCCACAACCGCCTCACTCCTGCATCTCATAGGTCCATGAGACCAGCACAATATGGATGCCACCTCCAAATTCTGCTTTCAGCTCAAGGTGTGTGTAGTGTGTCCTTCCCTTCTGTAGTGGCCTCTGTACATCTTGATGGCTGACTCTGGAAAAACACTTCTCTAGGTGGTTGTTTTCAATCAAAGAATCCCTTCATTGGCCTTCTCAGCTTAAGTTCTCTCCTTTCAAACAATTGTAATTGCTACAAATGGAAACCTTTGATGGGTGGGATCTTGACCTCAGATGACCTTTCCTACTGGTTGGGGCAGAGTAGGAAGTTTCTCTTTAGTGGTGCTAAGTCCTTAGCTGCTTATCTACACCCACGTTGGCCACAAGGTCCACCTTGCTCACAACACCCTTCACCAAGCCGCACATTTTCATGTTTTCTTCTCTTTCACACTGTAAATACAACTAATAACAGCGAGCAGTAACCATGCCACAGGCAGTACAAAACCAAATGTACTTTGCCAGACTATGACCTGAATAGACTTGCTGGAGTCTGGTGTTGGGGTAGGATCAAAGGAGTGGTGGTAGACATGATCTCAGTCATTTAGGAAGAGGGGAAAGCACGTGCACGTGCACACCTGCACCCACACACACTTTCCTTGGAACTCTGTCTGGGCCGCCTGCTGGAAGATGCTCCTCACCTTGAGGGTATGCCTAACCTCCATCAGGGTAGCCTCTGGAAATGCTCACACAGACATGCCCAGTAGTGAGTCTCCTATGCCCCAGCAAGTTGATAGTTAAGATTAATCATCACAGTACTCAAATCAAATTGGCCAAAATTCAGCATAGCTCAAATTAAAATCCCAATGATCTCTCATGTAGAAATCAACAAGCCAATTACTAAACTCTTTTGTAAAGATAAAGATCTAGAGTAACTATGTTAATGAGACCTTCGCTACTGTGGCCAGATGTGTGATAGAAACTCTTTGAAGGAGGAATGATTTACTTTGGCTCACAGCTTCAGTTCATCATTGCCAAAGGATGTGGTGGAGCCAAGTTCCATTCCTCCAGGTATCTTATGGCAGAAAGGGTGTCTATACCTGCTGACTTTCTCTTTCCCCTTTGGTTTCATTTGGCTTCCTCCCTATGTGATGGTGCCTTCCACAACTTGAGGAGTGCTTTATCCTAGGTTAATTCCCTTAGGAAACCACCACGGACGCTCCCAGAAGATATATGCTTTATTAATCTCCTTCTTTACCTCATCAAGAGGACAGCCAATGACAACCCATTATGCCAGCAATCTTCAAAACAAAACAGAACAAAACAGAATCAGTACAGCTCTATTTAAAGACTCATTGTAATGTTACAGTAATCAATTCAGTGTAGGGTTGGTGAAAGGATAGACATAGTGTATATGTGTACACGCACACACACACGCACACACACATCCTTTACCATATATCATCCCTCAGTGTAAAACTTAAAGCTACACACCTGGAAAAGAATTAAGAGAAAATCTTTGTGAGCCTCTGCAAGACACAACTTTCTTCAGTCTTAAAAAAATGCAGTATAAACGAAAAGGTTGGAAACGTAGATCTTATTAATTAAATACAGTGTTGCTTGAAAAGCAGGGCTAAGAGATGAAAAGACGATCCACAAATTGGGAGAAAAATATTTGTGCAATGCACATCTGACAGGAGACTTGGATCGAGAACATATAAAATCCTGTCACAGCACCCCTTGACAAGAAAACAAAGGAGCCCCGCTTAATTTATGAACAGAAATCTTTGAACCGCGGAGAGATGTTTGACACCATCAATTATTAAGGAAATGAAAATATACTGAATGTACTTTAGAATGAGTTAAGAGAGCCAATCTCCTCCAACCCACACAAAGCAGCTGAGGAGATGTGGACCCTCTTGTTAGGGCAGAAGGCAAAATCGTGCAGCCACTTTGGGGAATGACTTTGGTAGTTTCTTGTAATGTTATATACTTGACGATTTAACGATTCTACTTCTGGATATCTACACAAGAGAGATGAAATGGACCTGCATGCAAATGATTATGACACGTCTATGTATAACAGCCTCAAACTGAAAACAATCCCCAGCATCCTGGGAAACGGACGAAGGCTAGCACAGCCATGTGATGGAATATACTTGGAAATGGAAAGGCACTGTAGTGAGTAAAAGGATCCAGGCTCAAGGGCACACAGACGATGCAATTAGGGTTGTATGACCTGAAGACGTCCAGTTGCACGTTAGCCGTGTCCTGGGAGGGTGCAGGGATTGACTGGAAACACATCTGAGGAGCTTGGGGCTGGGGTGAGAGGTGTTTTCAATCCTGATCATGATGGTCACGCCTTGTTTCAAAGGAGTTTTACTGGGATGGGTTTGCAAATGTGAGCTAAAGAGCTGAGGTAGGGAACCCTTGCACCACTTTTGCTAGGGCTCTTTCTAGAAGGTGGTGTTTCCAGTTCTGTCTTCCAAGGCTCCTTTGTGGGGGCCAAGGCAGGTATTTCATTTGGAACTGTGGTGTGTGCTATGTGCCCGGGGGAGGCCTGGAGTTCATGTTTTGGCTCGCCTTATCACTTTCCAGGAAGCTGTTAGGTGCGCAGATGCACTCAGCTCTCTCTAGTCTTTCTAAGACTTGCCACATAAACACAGGTGCAGCCAGGTCTTTTGTCAGCTGCGGACATTCCAGATGGAAGAGCGCTTGAGTGAGGCCTTCTCACTGGGACAGTTCAGCCTGAGGTAATTGGATTTGACCTTGTCCTTCACTCACAAGGCTGCTGCCAGGCACGAGACTTGGAGGGCTCCTGAGCCCTTAGGGGCCCTGGACCGATTTATGCTCTCGGCTTGGCTTAACTTTCCTCCTAGGAGCGGGTGCGGGTCCCCGAGGTCACATTCCAGGAGGCACAGCTCAGCTATCCATCTGGAAAACTCACCTGATGCTGACCTCTCTCTGGAGACCTAGGAATGGGGTGCAGCTGTTTGCAGCTCTCACCAGTGAGAAAGCAGCTCCATGTTCTGCTCCGGTGAAAGTGGCAGGTGTCACTCCTGTTTCCACTTGGTTGACTGCCACTGCGTGCTGGGCAGAGGGCAGAGCAAGAAATGAGCCCAGAGAAGTCCAACAACATGCTTAGCACCGCACTGAGCATGCTCGGTACTTCACCAAAAGAGGCAATACTGTTCCGGTTCTTCCAGGGCCAGCTCTGTTGTGCTGATGACAGCCAGATGGGAGACGAGGGGTGAGGGTACAGAATGGAAAGAACCTGTTGCTGGATAGTGGGGACTGGCTCATAGTCTTGTGGGCTATGGCCTTATTTGCAAGCCTGGTTCTGCTGCGAGATTCTCAAAGTATTTTCTCAGATTTTGTTGCGTGGGGAGACCAGTGTCACAATTTAAAGATTCTTCGAAGTTAGCCATGCAAAGTTTTACATCTGCATGCCTTATTTTTTTTCTCTATGTATTGTACTTTGGTCGCTTGTGTTCCTAAAAATCCTGAAAGTCACCTTTCAATCACAGGGAGGTTGACCTGTTGGAGGTGGCTGGCCACCTCTTAGGAGGTGCTTATGTTGTCAGCTGTAGACCAGGGCGAAGGGTGGTGCTGAGGCAGCTCTTTCTCTTTTTTCCTGTATCACGTAGCCTTCGTTTCCTGTTGAGGCTGATAGAGCCTCAGATGCCAAGTAGAGAAGCCGCTGTAGAAGTCTACACTCCCAGAACTTCCCTACAGTGGGCATGCCTGCTTATGCCAGCATCTGCCTTGGATATTCAAGCTCATTTCTGTCCTTTGTAGAGTCCATGGTGGGGGTGGATGAAGAGTGGGTACTTGAGGGTATGGTATTCCATGCCACTATCTGCAGGTTTCCCTCTAGGGATCAAGTTGTCTTCCTCCCCATTCATATGATTGTCGACATAAACTGAGCCAGTGTGCTTGGCCTCTTAGTGGTACATGGTGTGGTTATTTATTTATTTATTTATTTATTTATTTATTTATTTATTTATCGTGTGTGTGTGTGTGTGTAGGTGAATGCTTACATGTGTTTATGTGCATGTAGAGGCCAGAGGTTGTTGCTAGTTGTCTTCCTTTAATGCCCTTTGTCCTATTTTTGAGACCAGGTCTCTCAATGAACCTGTAACCCACTCACTTGGCAAGAATAACTGGCTAGCAAGGCCTAGAGGTCCTCCCGCCTTCTCCACAACACTATGGTTACAGGTATTTACTATCATGCCTGGATTTTTACATGGGTGCTTGGGGTCCTCTAGGGGTCCTCATTCCTGTATGACAAGCATTTTACTGACTGAGCTGTCTCTCTAGCCTTAGTATGGTTTGTTGATGTTTCTCCTGGGTGATTGCTTCTAAACCAGAGTGATTTTGACCCTCAAGGGATGTTTGTTGATATATTTGGCTAACCCAAGGTCAGAGAGGTTACTTCAGGTGTTTGATGGGTAGAGGCTGGGGATGTATTGTATTCTATAATACACAAATATAAAACAGCCCCTTAGAACAGAGAATCATCTAACCCAAAACATGTATAGAGTCCAAGTGGAAATCTACTATAGACAGAGAGTCCCAGAGGCCAGCATAATGAACATTCATCCTTCATCTTCAGGACTTGGAAGGTATCATGTCCTCAATTGGCACAGACTAAATCAGGTCTGTTCTTTTATTTGTTGAATTTGTGTTGTTTAAACATAAAGATTCAATCAGCTTTCAAATAATATTGGCAGTGAGTAAGCCAGCATGGTTGTCTCTTTAGCATGGTAGATAATTCTAAACCCACTTATGGCTGCCTGACAATGGTCCAGAGGCAGAAAGCAGCAGCCTTCCTGCCTTCCTGGTTGGCCTTTCAGTGGATGCTCATGGGAAGGCACTATTGTGTTAGCTAGCTTTCTTGTCCACGGAACAGAAGGCTCAGCATAGGCTACTTAAAAGGAGGAATGGTTATTTTTTGCTTATGGTTGAAGGCGTAAGTCATAAACACTCCCACACCAGTTGGGATCCAAAGGGGTATTTATTTTAAGGGAAAACTTACAAAACACCAACAGTCAGGAAAAGGAGCCTAGTCACCAGAAGCAGAGCTGGAAGCCAGAGAGCGAGCGGAG
Source organism: Ellobius talpinus (assembly GCA_001685095.1). NCBI lineage: Eukaryota > Metazoa > Chordata > Mammalia > Rodentia > Cricetidae > Ellobius > Ellobius talpinus. Next base: position 33 of record LOJH01000913.1, on the reverse strand, counting down.
GGCAGTTGCTGCTTTTTTAAAGAGAGAGACCAC
>LOJH01000912.1:34045-46299 GCA_001685095.1 Ellobius talpinus | reverse complement strand
GAGAGAGAGAGAGAGAGACACCTGTTAGAGTACAGTCTAAGGTCCTCTCCTTTTCCCTTGTTTGAGACAGACGGGGACGTGGGGAGATGAGAGAAGGAACACAGTGATGACCTTTTTTCAGGGGATGTGGCTAGGGAAGAGGGACACTAGGAAGCTGTTGAGCTAATGAACATCTTGAGAGGGAGTAGTTTCTCTTTCAGAATGATAGAAATGTTTTTAAACTTGATAGGGCACATTCTCTTTTATGTGTTGTTGGGCTTGGAATTTTTTATTTTTTAAGGTTGAATACAAAATGCTAAGTTTTATCGTGTGTCTTTCTGCTCGCTTGCTCCTCTTTCTCACTACTTCCCCATTTCTCTCCTTCAACTGGTCTCCTTCTAGTTTTCCCTTTTGTTTTTTTTATTTCATCTATTACCTTGTTTCCTGCTTTCTTGAGATCTCTTTCCATCTCTTGATTCCCTTTCTATTTTGATGACCTGTGAGCACACATGTGTACACACACACACACACACACACTCAAATTTATGTTCCATGTATGGAAGAAAACACTTATTTGTCCAAGACTAATTTATATCACTTAACATAATGATTTTTCAGTTGTATCCATTTTCCTTCAAATGTCATTTCAATATTGTTAATGACTGACTGCATAAAATTCCACTGTGTATATGTACTATAATTTTTCAGTTGTTATGTTGATGGACATCATTGCTTGTTCTATTCTTCACTAATGTGAGTAGGATAGCTGTAAACATGGACCAGTAAGTATCTCTTTGGCATGTTGACTTAGGAGTATAGTTGAGAGTGGTATTGGGTTATGGGGTAGTGGTAACTCTGCTCTTTTCAAGACCTTTTTTTGGGGGGTGGGTGGGTGTTTCTATTTTTGATGATTTTCCATGCAAAATTCCATAGTGGCTGTACATGTTTACATTCATAGCATCAATGAGTAAGAGTTGTGCTTTTTTAAAATCTTAGCTAGTGTTGTCCTTTGTTTCCTAAATATTCTTGACTGACAAGGATGGCAAACACTTTTTTGCAAGCATTTGTTGGTCACTTTTTTTTGAACTGTTTATTTTAGTTCATTAGATAATTGGATGATTTGGATGTTTTGGTGTTTAAATGTTATATCCATGTAGTTGGCATTGATTCCCCTCCCCAAAATTCCCAATTCTGGAAGCATTCTTTTCATTTCAGTGATTGTTTCTTTTGTTGTGCAGATACTTCCTACTTTCTTATGATCCTGTTTATCACATTTTGGGATTATTTCCAGTGCTATTGTAGGCCCTTTCAGAACAATCCTTGCCCACTCCTGTCTTGAAGTGTTTTGCTTATGTTTTTTTTCTAGCACACTGATTCTCAAACTGTGGGTTGTGAACCTTTGGCATTGTTGAATGACCCTTTCACAGGGGTCACATCAGATATCCTGCATATCAGATATTTACACTAAAATTCATAACAGCAGCAAAATTATGGTTATGAAGTAGTAACAATTTTATGTTTGGGGTCAGCACAACACGAGGAACTGTGTAGGGCAGGGTGGCCTTGAATTCACAGAGATCCATCTATCTCTGTCTCCTAGATCCTGTGATTAAAGGGTTTATTTATTTGTTTATTTGTGTTATATGTTCTACAGTTTTGTTAATTTATAAATCCTTGAGCCAGAGCTAGGGGAGAGGCTTAATGTATGTTGGACGGCATTAGACCTGTAGCATGCTTCCCAAATCAGAACACAAGACAACCCCCCATTACCATCCTTCCCTCCTTCCCCAGTCTAAGTTGGCCTTGAATTGGTGATCCTTCCACTTCAGCCTCCCAGTGCTGAGATTATAGACAAGATTCACCAAACTTGACTTTTTTTAATTAAAATATTTTTCTGCATCAGATACTGCAACTGTTTTCCATTTTCTCCCCTCTTTGCTCCCTCCGTTTTAGGCTAGTACTCTACCTCCTAGCTGCATCCTCGTCCAGTGGCTGATATCTCTCCACTATTGGTTTAGTTTTTCATGTTGTGTTTTGAGGGTTCAGAATAATTGTGATAATGCTACAATTTGGTGGAACAGTAATGTTTTGATTCAGTTAAAATTACTTTTAGACTAAAAGGGTTTGAAAGTCAACAAAACAAACCTAAGGGAATGGGACAAGCGATAGAGTTAGCTATTATTATATTAATGTACTTACGCAAAATAGTAGTTTAATAAGATACTTAAGTGCTGTAGAAGCTGTTATTCTGAAATGTTGGGTGTTGATTAGTCTGTTTTCTGGTACTATAAAATACCTGAGCTGGGTACTTAATTAACACAAGAAATTTATTTAGCTCATAGCAGCATCTGATCTGCTCTGTTAGTTACTTATTTCATGTAAAATGGAGATGCCTTCTTGACAGGGTACTAAAGGAGGTCAGCGAGTCAGTTTATCACCTATTAGGAAGTAGCAACTACACAGAAATCCAGATCATAGATACTTGAGTGTAACATTTTTTTCTTTAGAAGAGTATACTGAGTAGAACAATTTAGTATCTATACATGCCTGGTACTAATGTATTAAGTGTTTTTTTTTTTAAAGTTTATATGAATATCTGGGTTAGAGTAATTGTATTCCATAGGAGTACAATTGTCAAATCCTTATTTAAGGATTGTGAAATACTGATTTAAGGACACATTTAATAAACATCATAAAATAACATTTATTTTGGGATAACTAGGAAGAGGAGTTTAAGGGATTCACATAGTAAACAGTACTAGTAAAGAAGTGGAAATGTTATTTATGATGTAAAATGACTTTCTATAGTTTATTCATTGTAGTAATGTGTATCAGTATGTAAGAGATTGCTGCAAATAAGGTGATCATGTGTCAAGAAACCTTTCAAAAATAGTATTTGCTTAAAAAGAGAGACTGGTTCTGGAGTTAAAACTCAAAGATTTAAAAGTTTTGTTTAAAAAGAATAAAGTACAATCAATTCATAAACAACATTTTGAACATTTTCTTGTTCCCTTTCATTGTAGATGGAAGAGTCTATTCTCATTCCTTATAGTAATCAAGTCTATTTGATCATGTTTTCTTTAATTTTAATCTTGAACTCTGGGAGTTTTGTTGTAGTTTGAATATGTGTGTCCCCTTCAAATTTCATGTTGTATCTCTAATTCCTAGTGCAGTAATGTTATCAGGTGGGAAGCTCTGAGGGGTGGTTAGGCCATGTGTGCTTTTGGATAGGATTAGTCACTTCTTATTAAATGGCTTGAGGGGTGACCAGCCCGGCCATTTTGCCCATCTGTCTATTATGCCATGTGAGGCCACTACAGTAAGGCACCATCTTAGTAACAGGAACTGGACCTTTACTAAAAATCTGACAGTACAGCACTGTGAGAAATAAGTTTCAATTATTTAAGGAGAACACAATGTTAAGTATTTTGTAGCACAAACAAAATAAGACAGATTTCTGTGCCCTGTGTAGTTATCTGTTTTTTGTTTGTTTGTATTAAGGTTGGTGGTTTGGGAGGAATTACCATTTAATTGATCATTGTCCTTTTTTGGTTAAGAGAGAAGGATTTAACAACAATAACAAAATCACGAAATACTCTATTTCTATACTGCCGCCCACAGTATCTTTTTCTCTTGGTTTTTTTTTGCTTACCAGGTTTGAGGGTTGAGTGCTCTTCTTCAGTGCTCCTTCAGTTTTGTGGTAGTGTTTGGTTATAAAATACTATCTTAGTGATCTTTGTCTCTAATAGACATAAGGTTTAATCTGCTAAATGTAAATTCTTTCCTATATATACAGTGTTTCTCTTCAGGTGATATACAAGCATTTATGGAATTAGTGATTTAAAATAATTTTAGGTTTGACTTTGTCATTTATTAAGTTAGTGATGTTAAGAAAAATGAAATTACAGTATTTTCAGGAAAAGTAATAAAACTGGAAATTATGTGAGAAAAGGCAAATTGAGACAGGTATCGCATGTTTTCACTCATGGGGATTTAGAAAAGGTGAGGGGATATATAAAACCAGAAGGGACTATTAGGGAAGATGATAGGATTAGTGGGAAGATCTGAGGCAGAATACCATGATCATGGTATGAAATAGGCATATATAGGAAAATGCTGCAATGAAACTCATTGTTTTATGCAGTTAATATATGCTGAGAAAAATAAAGAGGGACCCTTAATGCATGTATTACTAAAAGAAATAGTTTTAAAGGATATTAGCTATGATTCTAACCAGATAATATTCTAGCAAAGGCAGTACTATGCAGATAATTAAAAAGACCAATAGTTGTCAGGGATTTGGAGTAGGAAGGAGTAAACAGGTAGAACACAGGTGAATTGTAGGGCAGTGAACCCTATTCAGACACCACAGCTGTAAATGGTTAATAGATGTCTTACATTTGTCAAAACCTATGGGGTGTACAACACCAAGAGTGTACTCTAAGTAGAAACTATGGGTTTGAGTGATAATACCGTATTAAGTAAGATTAATTGATTTTTGACAAACATTACTCTGATGTGGAATGTTGATAGTAGGGGAAATTGTATGTGGTTATAATTTATCTCCCCATATTTTGCTGTTTCTTGAATATCATAAGTTCCACATACAACATCAGTTTACCAGATAATTCCATTTTAAGTTGTTTTATTCCATATATAAGACACTATACTTAAGTCTGTGTTAGAGAATTTATTATCTAACCCTTGATAGCTAATAGTTGTATAAAACTTCTTGTGTTAGTTACTTTTCTTGTGTTTGTGACAAAATACCTGACAAGAAGAAACTGAAGAAAGGGTTTATTTTGTCTGAGAATTCAAGGGGATAAATACCGCTTGGTGGGGAAAGTTAAGTGGCAGGAGCAGGTTGCTGGCTGATCGCATTGATCAGATTGTTCAGTCTGACCATGAAGCAGAGATCTGTGCATTCTGGTGGTTAGCCAGTTTTCTCCTTTTTATGTAATCCAGAGCGTGCTGCTCATTCCCATTTATTTAGGGTGATCTTCCCATTTAACCTAGTTATATCTAGAAATTTGTTTCCAAGGTGGTTCTAGATCTTGCCAGTTAAGCAGCTCTTGATGTAAGTACTATGAAAGAGTAACTGGATTTTGAGTAGGCGAGATGACTTTAAAAGGCACTTGCAGCACAACCTATTAGTCTTTGAGTTCAGTCCCCAGAACCCACTTAAAAGGTGGAAGGAGAAAACAGCTTTCTGCACACTTGTCCTCTGACATCGCGTATGAACTATAACCCCTCCCCCATAATAATAAATAGTTTTAATAAGAGTACTGGGTTGTCCATAGACTGATTTGGCTTATTCTTTTATGTGTGCAATGATTTCTTTCAGTTTGGAAACTTTTGATGTGGTTGGGAGATGGCAAACAAACATTCTCTTGTGACTATTCTATAGGAGACTCCTTCACAAAGAGAGATGAAGAAGAAATCTTTGTATAACCAGAATGTGGGTGATCAGGAGTGTGAAGATATGGAAGGTAACTTTGTTATTTATAAAGCCTGTATGTTGAAAGTCAAACAGTGTCTCTAGGCTTTAAAATTAAGATTTCTAAACTATTACTGTCTTGTTTTTATAGTCGTAAGAATTATATATACACTTTTCTTTTTCTTGGTTTCATTGATTGAGCATTTTTAGTTTAACTGCTGGCTGTATTTTTTTTTTCTTGTTTTGGGTTAAGTGTGTCTATGTGTGTGTACACATTTGTGTGTGGAGGCCCAAGGACAGTCTTGGGTGTTTGGCGCGTTGTTCCTCAGGTACTCCTCACTCTTTTTTCTTTTGGAGACAGGGTTTCTTAGTGGCCTGGGACTTTTCAAGTTGGTTGGCCAGCAAGCCCCAGCAGTTGGTCTGTCTCTGCCTCCTTAGCACTGGAATTACAAGCATGTGTTACTTGGCCAACTTTTAAAATGTGTTTTCTGGGAATTGGCAAGCACATTACTGACTGAGCTAGCTGGCCAGTCTTTCTTTTTAAAGTTTTAATAGCATCAGTGTTTTCTTATCTTCTAAAGTTAGTCTTTTTTATTTGTTTGTTTTCTTTATGTGTATGGGTATTTTGCCTACATTGTGGGTCTGTTATTATGTGTGTGCCTATTATGTGTGTTTATATTTGATAAGTTTAATCTGAAACCCTAAATGCCCAGTTCCGGTATTCTTTATAGAGTTTGTATTTCCTTCATCCTAGACTCATACTGGAACCATGTGAGCTCCATTTGAGTGTCTTGGCTTAATACTGATCTCTTTTTCAGATTAGTGTATTCCCGTCTGGGGGGATCCAGGTTGTATTGAATTGTATGTATTGTACAGTACCTACTGCTTGCTTATGGCCCAATATATATGCTTTTAAATTGATTACTGTTAGGAGTTTAAATTGGTGCAGTCTCACAGAGATAGATTTGGTATATCTATTTCTGTGTTATAAATGTACATGTTAACCCAGTAATTCCATTTTTTAAGAATTGATCTGTAGTTACATTTTTTGAAATGTTAGATGATTGTGTTACGATATAAGCTCATTGGTAGAGTACATGCTTCATGTGTGGAGTTCTGGGCTCCATAATTGTCATTATTTGTCATAGCTAATGGTTGAAAACAAGTGAAATGTCCATTAATAAATTATTTTAAAAAGCAGATTAGTATGTATAATATTCTGGTGTCTGTGTGAAGAAAGAAAAGAAATACGGAAGAATGTATTTTAGGGTTTACCCTGGCTTTTTGACTCACCCCTGATCCTAGTACCTGGGAACCTGAGATAGGAGTATCGTGAGTTTGAAGCCAGCCTACCTATTAAGAAGCATTTTCTTAAAAATGGTTTTTTGAGGCAGGCTTTCTCTGTGTAGTCCTGGCTGTCCCGGGACTCGCTCTGTAGACCCAGGCTGGCCTTAAACTCAGAACCCCTTACCACTGCCTCCAAGTACTGGGATTAAAGGTGTGTGCTACCATTACCAGTCCGAGAAACCCTGATTTAATTGTGGGAGGGCGAGGAAGGAATTTCTTCTGTGCATTAAAAAATAATGGAGTACCAAAAGAAACTTAGAGTTATTTTTGGATTTGACAGAAGTGGATGGGTATATGGGTAGGTTTGTCACTGTAATCATTTTTACTAAAAATATTTGAACCAGGTAAATAATACTTTAAAATTAAATAATCGTTAATTTATGCCCCCATTTCCTCATTGATATAAGAAAGTTGACTGAGAATTTAGCTAAGTGGTAGGGCATGTGCTTAGCATATACAAGGTCTTTGTTGAATTTCCTAGACTCTCCCTACTCCTCCCATAAACACACACACACACACACACACATAATGCACAAAAGAAAGTAAATGTTGGTGTTATTGAACTTAAAGAGTATATTTGTCATTTATCTAAGATCTAATTGCAGAATAAGAGGGCTACCTTTTGAGGATACAGGCAACCATATTGCTTATTAAATGTAAGTCATTGGTTTTGGGGCTTTTGAAAACATGACCCTTTTCTTTTTTTCTTTACAGATGAAGAAAACAGAAATAATGCTGGTACCTCTGGCCTTTTGTACAGTGGAGCGGACAGATGTCCAATATGTCTTAGTTGCTTGTTAGGAAAGGAAGTTGGTTTTCCAGAAAGTTGTAATCATGTCTTCTGTCTGACCTGTATTCTTAAGTGGGCAGAGGTAATAAATTACTGCATTTAATTTCCTGTTATAGTTTTATTTCACTTAAAGAGTTGCTACTGCCTTTCATGAATTTTTCATATTAAGGTATTTTCCCACTACTATAGTCAAATTTTCCTGTCTGTTCAATTTCTGTCTGCATATTTCCTTCTAATTGTTTTTTACTTAGCGTTTTTATTCTTTTATATAATTAAAGAATTTGTATTTATACTTTGAAGAAAACCTTACAAGAAGAGCAGGCCAAACAGCATTCTGACTCTTTTAGGGTATTACACCTGCCTGCTACTAATAACATTCCTGTGTGCTTTTTGTTTTATGTTTTCACACAGGTTTATTTGATTTCTTATGCTAACCTATGGAATAACAAGAACAGATGTCATGGTGTCTTTTTACTTTAAAGCTTAGGGATCTTGCATGTTAATGTAATGTAATTTGGCCCAGATTGCATATCTTGGGAGGGTCTTATCAATTTAGAATTATATAGTTGTTAATTTTTAATTTATCATAAACTAATTTCAGAGTTTGTGTTACAGATTTTAGATTCTTTATAAAAATAAGAAACAAGATATTTTGGGGTTTGACTATACTGAATCAGTTTGGGCCAAATAAGTTGAAGTGTATATTAACCTTAAGCCCTATTGTTATAAATTATAAAATAACAAATTTAGTGTTTTTATATCAGGTTTTGATTTATTATTTTGAGTATTAAAAATTAGTAAAGAAATAAGTAAATTAGTAAAAATTAGTTGTCTTAAAATTGTTTTTTCTTGTGTTTGGATGTTTCTTAATACCATGAAACATTAACTTTATGTATGCAAATGCTGTTTTTCTGGTTAGGTTCATTAGACTAGTTGAATTAATGAATATATGAAAAAACCTTTAATCTAGATTAAAAACCTAACTAGTCTTTGACAAGAAGAGACTAAGGATAGGCGAAAATGTATTTTTAGAAAAATAATGTGAATTTGGGGAGAATATTGTTAAATGTTCATATGTAACTGCAGTGCTGATTATTGAAATAATGCCTTTTCTCTACCACTCAACTACAGATGTAAATTTTATTGAATTTAGTGCATCTGTGATATATATGTATTTAATTGGGTGGGAGTTGAGAAACCTTGTTATTGCATGAGTTGAGTTGAAGGTTTCAGTCTTTTTCCTGATTGTGTTCGGTGACTATATAATTATGAACTTCAAAATAATGTGTGTTTTTCTTTAAGACAATTAGAATGTATATACATGATTCTCCTTCCTTTACCACCTCAAGTGCATCTTTCAACATAAACTTTATCATGATGTACATGTTACAGGTTTCTCTGGGGTACGTATTGAGAAGTTGTAATGGCTATACATACATATAGATTATATGTAATTTGATGGCACTAAACAGTGGTAAATAACTATATTTTAACTCATTTTAAATTTGAAAATACTTGGCAATATATGTAAAGTCAACACCTTTTTTTACATATAATGTATTCCTTGCTTTTTGTTACTTTGTAAAAATTTATTTTTAATTGTGTGTGTGTGTGTGTATATGTGTGGGAGTATGTGCCTACAAGGCCAGAAGAGGATGTCTGAGCCCTTGGAGTTGTGAGCTGCCGACATGGGTGCTGGAAACCAAACTTGAGTTCTCCCTAAGAGAATTCTACAAGAGAGCAGTGCATGTTCCTAACTGCTTAGCCATCTCTCCAGCCCTAGTATTTTTTCTAACATAAACAATTTATTGAAGTGAAGTTGCTTTTCAAAAGCAAGTTATGTGTACTATTGTACTGCTGTCTTAAGTTGTGATTACGGGTTAGTGTGGAGTTGTTGTACTGTTTAACAAAGTAAGTAACCTTGGAAGGAGAGAAGAGAAAACATTTAGAACTAGTTCATTCTTCCTAGTGGAGATAGCAGCCATTAGCAAACCATTAAATTGACCAGTAACAATAGAGAAATCATATAAAAATATTGTTCATTACAAATCATGAATAAATGCAGGCTTACAAAGTTACTTAGACTAAATTTTCATTCAGTCTTTTGTTCTGATAACAATTAGATGCTTTTTAAATTATGTAAATGCTTTGGCAAATAGAATCAGATTTTAATTTCTGTTTTTATTGTCACCATTAAAGGGCTTTCTACTCATTTTTTTCAACCTCCTGTTTAAAGAGTTATGCAGTCTGTTTCAGATTGAGTACTGGAAATAAATGCTATGTTTAGAGACCCTTGAAGGTTATATTTTCTATTCTTTCATTTAATTCACTATTTTAATGTTTATTTTATGTACAAAGTAAGGACTCTAGACTCTACAGTAATTTGCACACATCTCAAGAATAGCCTAAAGTTAAAATAATTTTTAAGAATCTTTTGTTTAAAATTTTACTAATGTCCATTTCTAGGAGAGGCATAGATATCAAAGTAAAATTGTGGTACTTGGATAAGAAAAGCATAGATAAGAAAAAGCATATGATGCGTTCTGGATCATTTTTCTAGGTTTTTGTGTCTTTCAGAGATTCAGCTTTACTGCAGTTTGTAGTTGAGGTTTACTGAAGTATGATTAAGAATAGGTATCAAAGCCAGGTGGTGCAGGAGGCAGAGGCAACTGGATCTCTGTGAGTTCAAGGCCAGCCTGGTCTACCAGAGCTAGTTTCGGGACTGGCTCCAAAGCAACACAGAGAAACCCTGTCTCAAAAAACAAAAACAAGAAAAGAAAAGAAAGGATATCAAACACACCCTTCCATTTCCACCTTATTTTAAGCATTGAAGAAATTCTTATATGAAACTGGTTATTTAGAAAAGTTTCAATGTATTTTAGTCTAATATTTTTATTTTGAACAGACTCCTGAAATTTTTTTATCCCTAAAGTACCTATTCCTCAAATAAAAGTTAGTTTGAATTTCTTTGTACTTTAAAGTCTTGTTTCTGTGGTTAAACAAACAACAAGCAAACAAAATTGAAGTAGTAAAGTAACTGACAGTCTGTGGTCTCTAGGTATGTCATAGAATTCACTTTACTTAGGAAGAAGGTTTCAGCTTAATTTCCCCTGTAGCAGTGTTGAGGCCCCAGAATCTAAAGGCCTGCTGTAGGTATACTAGAACATATTGAGCCTCTTATGACTATGTTCAGTTAAGAGGGTCTTTAGATGGCAAGGCTCTTATCTTAAAAGTACAACCAGGATACATAGAGTTCTGAAAAGCCGATGGGCTGTTGTACATGTGCCATCCCAGTATTTGTGAAGCTGAGATAGGATTGTCACAAGTTAAGAGGGCAGGTAGCTTGGGATACATAGCAAGTGCCAGGCCTTGCAGGATGGTACACCAAGACTTTGTCTTAAATAAGGGAAAGGGGGAATAGAAGAAAAAGAAATGGAATATTTAACAAAATTGTTATTGGCAGAAATACCCTGTTGACGGTTTTAGTAAGCCATTACTGTTGCAGCTAAGAATCTTGAAATTTAGAAAAGGCGTTTGTCTTGATAACTGTGATAGAGCCAGTGTGCTTTTACCTTTCCACTTAAAAGATTTTTTTTCTTACACACTGCATTTCTCAGCTGGAGAGATGACTCGGTGATTATGACCATTGGTTCCCAGCACCCACGTGGTGGTTCACAATAGTTTGTAACTCCACTTCCAGGGGATTTTACATCATTTTCTGACTTCTGTGGGTTTCTATGCTCACATGGTCTGTGCACATACTATCAGGTAAACGTGAATACACACACACACATATTGTAGGAGGCCACTAGTTAGTTCCTGGCTGCTCAGCCCTGAAATAATCACTCAGAAACTTTATTATTTTCAATACTGTTTGGTCAATAGCTTAAGCATATTTCTAGCTAGCTCTTACATCTAGAATTAGCCCATTTCCATTTTATATTTTATTATGAGGCTTGTGGCCTACTGGCAAAGTTCCAGCTAACAGCTCTGCTTCTTTCTCCTGGTAACTACATGGTGTCTTCTAACTCTGCCTTCTTTCTCCCAGCATTCAGTTTAGTTTTCCCTGCCTAGCTCTATTCTACCCTGTCACAGTTTCTTTATTCATTAACCAATAAAGGCAACACATAGACAGAAGGACCTCCCACATCTCTGTCTCTCTCGCTCTCGCTCACTCGCTTGTGTGCATGCGTGCACACACAAATATATTTTTTTAAATAGAGCTTTGAGCACACAGGAGTTTAACTTCAGTTATCTGAGCTTGCCCTTTTAAAAATAAAAAGGCGAAGGCTAGAAAAGTTGGATGCATTAGTGGAAGGAGTGACTGCTGATCATATTTATGATCCTCTACAGAGGAGATACCTCACCTGTATGTACTGAGTAAGAAGAGTGGCTTTCACTTTGGGTTTGGGTATTTAAAGAGTTATGGATTGAGAACTTTGCATGAGAATGCTTTGAGAAGCATTGCATGGTTAAAGGTTTAATAGTTCATACTATATTTAGTGTTGGTGCTGAGGATTGAACTGAACTCAGTGTTCAGTATATGCTGCATTACAAGGGCGTGTGGTATTTGTGCTGTGTGTGACTAGTATAGTCTTGATAACTACTGAGGGTTCTTCTTTTTATCTTACATATTTTTTAAATATTTATTTATTTATTATGTATACAATAGTCTTGTCTGTTTGTGTATGTCTGCAGGCC
>LOJH01000912.1:21017-33930 GCA_001685095.1 Ellobius talpinus | reverse complement strand
TTGGAAGAGCAGGCAATGCTCTTAACCACTGAGCCATCTCTCCAGCCCTATCTTACATATTTTTAAAGTATTATTTTAAAAAATATAATTAGTTTCTCTACATAAGGAAATTGTTGAACTTACTTAACTTAATCCTCTATTCCTCTGGAATGCTGACAACTTTAGTCTGAGAATAAAAGGTTAATGAAGTCAAACTGGGCAGTTAACAAAGGCAGTCTCCTGAGAATAGAAATGAAGATACCCTCAAGATGACACAGAGCTCTTGAAGAGCAGTGTACACACAGGTGCAAAGTGTGTCTTTAGATAGATTAAACAGCAAAGGTTAAGAAAGCAGTTGACACCTGTTACCTAAAGACTGTAAGAATATATGTGAGAATCTTCATTTAATTTTTTTTACCAGTCAGGTAAATTAATCTTTAGATACATATTTCTATACAGGCTAGTTGTAAATGTCAGAATATTTAAAATGATTTATATAGTCAATTTACTGAATTTTCTGTTTGTATACTAGAAAAAGAGCATTAATTATTAGATGTCAGACGACATTAGAGAAAGTACATTATTACCCTAGTGTTAACAGTGTATCTTGGTGAATGTGCAAATATTCCTTTTGAGTGGGTATATTGAATGCATTCTTAGTGTTAATTTTACCATTGACAGCCATTAATTTTATGGATATGCTTCTGAAAGCTGGTGTAAAGAACCAGATGTGTGCTGGAGGTAGAGGTGCACGCCTTTAATCTCAGCACTCAGGAAGCAGAGGTAGGCGGTTCTCTGAGTTTGAGGCCAGCCTGATCTACAGAACAAGTTCCAGGACAGCCAGGGCTCTACAGAGAAACCCTGTCTCAGAAAAATTAAAAGAAAAAGAAAGAAAAAACAACCAACTGTGCATTGGCAAAGGCTGTTTTGAATGAATGTTTAGATATGATAGGGAACGTGTAGCATGGCTCCATGTTGGCAAGCCGTGGATGGTTACTGTGTTGGAACTATGGCTGAGAAAGGGACAATGGTCAACAGTTCTAAAATAAGCACCAACCTCGAATGGTTTGCATCCCTAAATTATCTTTGATTTTGAACTGTAATTTTATGCATAATATGCTTTATTTCTTAGTGGCAGAGATAGGTGTTGTAGATACCCATGATCAGGAAGACCTACCTGTAAGCATAGGTATTGAGACTTAGTGTTTAAACACGTCCTTTAACACTTGCTTCTCTCTCTCTAGGAGGGGCTATCTATAGGCAGCCTATGTGATTGAGGATAGAGCAGCATCAGGAAGCAAGAAATGTTAGAAACCAAGAATCCTGAATTCCCAAATAAGGAAGGTTTCCTGTTGTTACATTTAAATATGGGTTTGTCTGAGCTGGGAATTTACAACGCTTCAGAATACTAGGGTATGTTTTACTGAAATCATTAGGAAAGATTTTTTTTTAATCAAAATTGCCTCCTTCTATAACAGTACAGAGCATGTGCTGTAAGATGTATGCTCTGTTTTTAATACACATTACACTGTAAAACTGAGCAAGTTCAATGAACTGTAGTTGTATCATAAAGTTGAATGGTGTTCTTAGATATTTTGGTTATGAAACTAATTAGATACTTAAAATTACTTGAAGTCACATATTAAATAGGTAAATAATATTTTTGTTGTATGGTGAAGAATCAAAATGGTGAACATAAAATTTTGCATATAAAAACTTTACTAGTCTTTAAAGTGAAACTCATTTAAAATGTTAATTTTTATCTATTAGCCTTAAATAGGAGCTTTTAAAAACTTGAAGCTTAAAAATTCAGTTAATATTTGTGTCCAAACAAACCACTTTGAAAACTATACTTTGAAGACCAAAGTGTCTTGGGATTTTCTCACTATCTACTAAATGTAAGGATGAGAATCCTTTGGGAATGCCTTAAAGTAGCCAATCTAAGCCATTTAAAAATAAAACAAACCCTGGTATAAACTTTTTCTATTAAAGCTGTACAATTATCACATGATGTGTGATTTGATACTTGTACATATTAATGAACTTGATGTGTAAGGGTATATTAAGGAAAATAACAGTTCTTAATTTTTAATGTTTTGATTTTTTCCATTGACTTCTATAATCATTTTATTTACATATACTTTGAAAATGGAGAATAGATACTAGATTTTTGTTTTCTCCTGAAGTGCTCATCTACAATGTATGTTTTTTAAGATTACATTTGGGCAGCATTGTTTCCCAGCAAAGGCTTTTTTATCTTACCTTTCTGAGCTAATTTTTTTACTTAAACTTTTCCTACCTGGAGAAGATAATGCAATTTTAAGATTCTAGTGTTGATTACATCATCTTGAGGAAAGTTAAATGTGTCCATATATTATAACACGTACTAGTTGTTTCTCATTACTGCTACTTTTTTCTTGTTTTCCTTTTTGTGTGTTTTTGTTATAGCAGTGGAGATCCTTATTCAAATGGGTCTAGTCAGATCCAAAGCAGTTAGTCACAGTAGAAAAAGGAATGGCAATCCTGCCCCAAACCTACATATTTGAAACAGATCAAAGCAGAGTGGCTCAGGTTAAAACCTTGTACTTTAAATTGCAGAGGAGCCGGGCAGTAGTGCTCGCCTTTAATCCCAGCGCTCAGGAGGCAGTGACAGGTGGATCTCTGTGAGTTCAAGGCCAGCCTGGTCTACAAGAGCTGGTTACAGGACAGCCAGGGTTGTTACAGAGAAACCCTGTCTTAAAAAACCAAAAATAAATTAATGAAAAAAAAGCAAGGGAAAGAATGGTGGTTAACTGATTTTGAGAGGAAATTTAATAAGGAAAACAATGAGACTATATAATTTTATCCACTGATTTGATACATAAATTTCTTTGGGTCACAGATTTATTATACGTAGCCCAGCAAAATGAATCATTTATGCAATCGTGTTTCTCATTTCTATATGTATCACATTGCAGATTTTCCTTTTGTTAGTTTTTTTAGGTTTTTGTTAGTGTAGTTAAACTAGATCTTATGTAGGAACTAGTGTATACCACATATTTTTCTAAGAATTGCAAACAATTACCATAGAAAGCTTAAAGCTCTTTTATTCCTATTTTCACAAGTTACATACTTAAAGCACAGAGAATCTGTGTAACAGGGCCCATATTTGGACAAAACGGGAAATATGAAAGAAAGTAAATACAGAGTTTTTGTGCATCTTATTTTTCAAAAAACACTGAAAGAAACGTATGTTTCATTTAAATGAAGTAAATATTTTCATTTATTCACTGTTTAATCTTCCATATTGCCTTTAAAATGTAAATAAAATATTTGAAAAACTTTGGAAAAATGGAAAACACTGGACAGATTGTACTCTATATAGTTTCAATATAAATGTTAAGAATGTATCCTCTTAAACATTTCATAGTTAATGCCGACTAACAAGCAGTTGTATTGTTAGGACATCAGTTCATTGAGTTAAAATTATATTTGAAGCCAGGCGGTGGTAGCTCACGACTTTAATCCCAGCACTCGGAGGTAGAGGATCTCTGTGAGTTCGAGGCCAGCCTGGTCTACAAGACCTAGTTTTCAGGACAGGCTCCAAAGCTGCAGAGAAACCCTGTCTCAAAAAAACAAAAACAAAAAAATTGTATTTGAAATACATTATTATTATGGTGCAGAGTATTTTTTTGCTACTTTTAAAACACTTTGGGTAGCAAATTAATAGTATCCTAAATCCTGAGAATTTGGAAGTGCCTTTAGGTGTCTTGTCAGAAGTGATTTATTGTAGTAAGGCCATGTTTTCTCTTTTCAGGGTGATGAAACATTCTTGTGTGACTCAGTTTATATTTTAGCTACTTTTTAATAGCTCCATGAATTTTGTCAGAATGTGTTGTTATACAATCAGGGGCCACATAACATTTTTCAGTAAGGATCAGTATATAAGGTGAACTACTTAAATTCCACAACTATCTTTGATCTTTTAGACAATTGCATTAAATTGTTAGAATTCTTTTTTTTACCTGTGTAGCTATAGTTACTAGTAATGTCATTAGATTGTTGTTTTTCCTCTTATCCTAGTACAAAACAGTTTGTCTTAAATTAATTTCACAGTATAAATACATTCTTTTACATATATGTAACAATAGAATTATAGTTGATATAAACTTTTGAGAGCATAAGAATATATATCAAAATTAGGTTGATTTTTAATTCTAAAATAATTAAAAGACAAATTTCCTTACAAAATAAAAACCACAAGATTAAATTAGAAGAAGACTGGAAACCTAATGTAAAAATTAGAGTATGGATAGATTTTTCCTTTAAAGAAACTTTTTAATGTACTCTTAAAAATAAGAAAATATATTCAACCTTATATGAATTAAAAGAAAAGAAAATAAAGTTCATGACATCATGTTAAGAAAAATTGCTTTGAACCAATGTCTGATCATTAATTTAGAAGAAAACAATGCAATTTATCATATGAATTATAATATTAAAAAGATTTGTGTATATTGGGTAGCAGCAAAAGTACTTACTTCTGGAGGGATTATTTAGAAACAACAAGACTGGGGGAATGCTTCGTTATTCCGTATTTTAATCATGTTCTCATTTCTAACAACTATTTATTCAGAATAATTTGGCAGAAATGTTAAATCATAGGGTATTGATGTAAATGGCTTCCTTAAGGCATTCTTTCTATAGCCGATTTAGAATTTCACAAGGTTAGCATTATAGCCAGCCTTATATGGCAGAGCAGTAGGTTTGAAGTATTCACTGGAGCAGCACGTCCTAATGGTATCTTAGCGGGTATGTGACATCTCATGATCTCTTTACTCTAGTTAGTATCGTTTAGTGAGCATTTGAGTGAGTGAAGCAAATTTGAGGAGCTTGTGCTTTTGTGGTATGGTACAGTCATTTCCTCTCTGCTTTGAAATTAGAAAATATATTTCTGTGGTAGTGGAAAATTATAACTTAGTGTAGTTTAATTGTAACCTCTTCTAAATACACAATTGTAAATATATAATTTCTAATCACTTCTCAGATATTGGCTTCTTGTCCAATCGACCGGAAACCTTTTCAGGCCGTGTTTGAACTTAGTGCATTTGAAGGTTGTGCTAAGGTAAGCTTAAATTTCATTGAGTTTATGAACTTCAGAATGTTAACTGGAGCTTTGATAGGTCTCTAGTTAATATCTTTTTAAAAATTGTTCACCTTTAGGTTTAATGTGTGTCATCATTTTTCTCTAGCATGGCAAGCTCATAGCTTTCAACACTGGTAGCTAAAATACTGGACCTTTTTTTTCCTTTGCCTTCTAGAGTGGGCATACCATAGTGGTTACCTTATTGTACAGATGTGGTAGATGAGATGCTTTGAAAGAAGTGTTGGATTTAACTATAGAATTATTGGTATACTATTTGTGTTTTAATAAATAAAACTTGCCTGAAGATCAGAGGGCTAAGCAGCCATACTAGTCAGTCATACAGGCCAGGGAGTGGTAGTGTCACCTTTAATCCCAGAATTTGGGAAACTCAAGCAGACAGATCTCTGTGAGTTCAAGGTCACCTGGGCCACACAAGATTGAAATTGTCTCAAAGAGCTCACACAAAGGTGATCCCATGCCTTTAATCCCAGCACTAAGGGAGGTGGAGGCAGGAGCTATGTGACTGGGCTGAGAGAATAATATAAGGTGGGAGGAGACGGATGCTCATTGCAGTCTGAGATTTGGTGGAGACAGGATCTCACCCCTTTGGTCTGAAGATATGGTGGAGGTAAAAGGTCTGTAGTGGTTGGCTGTTTTGCTTTTCTGATCTTCAGGTTGAACCACAATATCTGTCTCTGGGTTTTTATTATTTGTGCTACAATAGAATATTTACATTTCCAAAGTACCATCAGCGTGATTGTTTTCCTGTATTTTGAAACAGTTTTTAGTTGGGCAGCACTTTGAATACGTATATTTCATCAAAAAAGGTTTTAATTGGAGTATTGCATTCAAAGATACGAAAACATTCTTATGAAAAACAAAATTTGGAGACTAGCTAAATAAAATTAAAAATAAATTGACATCTTTGTACTTAAATGCTATTGATGTTATTTAGTATGAGTCATTATATTTAAAAATTTTTTTAGTTTTTCAAATTAAAATATAATTAGGTCTTTTTACCCTCTCCTCCCTCCAACTCCTCCCAGGTCTCTTGCCTTACTAGTTCTCAAATTTATGACCTCTGGCCTCTTTTTCTTAATTGTTATTATATAGATAAGCTTGCATGTATTTATATCTATATATCCCTAAATATATAAACATAATCTACTCAGTATGTAATGTTACTGTATGTATATGATTTTAGGGCTGGTCAATTGGTATTAGATAGTCAACTGGGGGATTGTTTCCTGAGAAGATAATTTCTTCTGCTCTCAGCAACCCTTAGGTAGCTGTAGTTCTTTGTCTAGGGTTGAAGCCCTGTGGGATTTCTCATCTCCATGTTAGTATATCTGTTGGGGCCATCCTTGTTTGGGTCTTGTTTATTTAGGCAGCCATGTTGATGAGACTTCATGGGTGTAGCTTCTCTGACATCTAGGACATTCAGTCTCATAGCAGACATCCTGTTCCTCTGACTCTTACAAATGATTAATATTTTTATTGTTGATTTTTGGCTTGTTAAAAAGAAGAAAATAAATAGAAACATTCCTGAGTTCATGAGGAAAAGAGGAAGATAGGACAGGACAGTGGTGAGTAAGTAAGATGTATGAGAAATATAATAAATATGACAATAAATGATAGTTTAAATAAAACCATAGGCAATGTGTGTGGTGCATCTATGAGAAAAACTGCTGTCCATGACAGTTTAGTTACTGGTGGGGAAGGTATAGAAAAACAACTATTTTAGTATTAGTTTTCAGTGTAGGTATTTTTAACTTGTTTTGATCTATTTTATTCATGAGTCTATATAAAGTGCAAACAGTATTGCAATACAAATAAAATATGTTAAAGAAAGGTTTTATGAGCTGGGGAGATAGCCCAGGCAGTAAAATGCATAGAAGCATAAGTAGTTGAGTTCCGTGTCTACATTTAAAAAATAATTGTAGGGGTAGTGTGTGCTGTGACCTTTGCCTTGGGTCTTGCTGGCCAGCAACATAGCTTACTTAGCAACTAGTTTGAGGCCTATTAGAGACCTGGCCTTGGAAATAAAACTGTGAGTGGTGCTTGCGAGAAAATACTGAAGCCTTCCTTTGGCCTTCACAAGCATGCTCATACTGGGAAATAAACATATACACAAAACAGAAGGATCTGGTTGTTATAATTGCTTATCTGTTTACCACATATGCAAATTACCATAAATATCTTGGAGAAAAGTGTTAAGATAATAAAAGTTTTAATAGAGTCTCCGGAAGACAAACTGTTTTCACCATTTTTATAAAATTATGTTGCTAAAGATATTTGTATGCTGCCCTGACTTGTCTGGGATTCTTGGTTTGTCCTCTTCATTCTCCCGAGTGCACAGTGTCAGTCTGTGACTGCACTTTTCAGTGAGATACTTCAGTCTTGCTAATTTGTAATTACAAGGGAGAATTGAGAAGCTATTGCAGTGTTGGTATACTTCTCTAATAGTTGTGCTTTTCTTATAGATTCAAGTAAAAAGACAGTTGAGAGAAATAAAAGACAAGGAAAGTGAAAGGTCTTTTAAGAAACAACTCTTCTATCATGAAAGTTCCAAAAGCAATAAAAGGTTAGTGATCAGCTTTACAAGTGGGATTCGGTATGACCATGAGTAATTGAGTAAAAATAACTTTGGCAGCTTCATACTACAGATATATAGTACATTGAGATGAGGTTCACCTTCATTTCTTTTCTTCCTCCCCACTCCTGCTAAGTAAAGGGGTGCAGCAGCATTTTTGCCTATATAAAGCTCCAGTTACAGTCGTTAGAGAAGAGAATGTTAAATGAATGGAAGGTGACACTCATGCATGCTTTTTTTGGCTAGGTACTTCCAATTGCTCCTTTAAAAAAGTAATAACCTCTCACACTTCTGCAGGGCTCAGTAGCCAGTCATGATAAGTCAATAAAATTGCTTTAGTACTGAAATAATACAACTCATTTTATTAAAATCTAGTTTTGCCTATTACTGTTTGATCTGAGTTCATGAGAATATTTAACCATTTATTGTCTTCCAGTAGTATTAATAAAATGTATGCATAATAGATTTATTATGATGGGTAGTGAATTAAAAATTAATGAACATGCTGGGTGGTAGAGGTACATGCCATTAATCCCAGCAGCATTCAGGAGGCAGGAGGATCTCTTGAGTTAGAGGCCAACCTGGTTTACAGAGTGAGTTCCAGAACAGCCAGGGCTGCACAGAAAAGTATTGTCTTGAAAAACCATTTAAAAAGAAAAAATAAGTGAACAAGGTTTTTAAAAAAATCTTTTAAACTTTTATCCATATCTACAGAAAAAGGATCCTCATTCGAGAAGATGTATTCTGTGAAAAATTTCATGACCTCAAGGTGTTGTATAGTAAGTAACTCTGCTCAATTTTTTTCGTGTGTGTGTGTGTTTGTGTGTGTGTGTGTGTTGTAACTTAGTGTTTGCCAGATCCTCTCCCTCCCCTTCCCCCCAAGGCAGGGTTTCTCTGTGTAGCCCTGGCTGTCCTGGAACTTACTCTGTAGACCAGGCTGGGCCTCAAATTCACAGAGATCTGCCTGTCTTTGTCTCCTGATGGTTGGGATTAAAGGTGTGTGCTACCACTGCTGGCCCCAGATTTCTTAGTAATACTTTGATTTTGAAAATAGTTGATAATGGAACGTTTTAGATTGCCTCACAGTTACATTACCTTGCTTTCATGGAGGTCATTTGTGCTGTTCCCTCTTCTTTTTGTTCTGTGTGCTTCGGTTGAAGGGAGAAGGAAGGAAAGGAAGTTTGTGTCAAGAGAAAAATAAAGTTTTCTGATTACTTGGTGTTTAGTAGCCTGTATTGTAGTCTTATTCCACATTCAGGGGAGGTGGTAAAATGTCCATGGATCTTAGACATTTGGAGTTTTGGAGTATTTGCATAGATTGGCTGAGCATTACCTTAGGGCTCTTCTACGTTGAAGTGAATTTTAAGTTTGGTTTGTTCTTACCATTCGTAGTAAATTCAGCTTACAAAAAAAGTCTCAGGCATTTCCCTTTTCGTTTTTCTTTTTTTTTGGGGGGGTGGGGTGTATGTAGTGACTGAATATGTGTGTGTGTGTGTATGTATGTATGTGTGTATGTATGTATGTGTTCTTGCATTTGGAAGCTAGAGGTTGATGTTGGTGTCCTCTTTAATCAGTCTTTCACTCTAAGTTTTTGAGACAGGGTCTCTCACTAAACCTGAAACTGGATCATCAATTCAGTTAGATTGGCTGGCCATTAATCCCTTGGGATCCTCCTGTCTCTGTTCTTCCACTCTGGGATTACAGGTGTCTACTCCCTTAGTTAGTTGTTACGTGGGTTCTGGGGATTCAAATGCAGATCCCTGTGCTTGTACAGCAAACATTTTACCACCTGAGCCATCTCTCCAGTTCCTTTCAGGAATTTCTTAAGGACATGCTTTCTCTATATAATTACTAATCTGTTAAATTTGGAATCAATCAACCAGACTTTGAATACCTGTTTATCACTCAGCTACAGCTGCCTGTAATTCAGCTATGGGGAATCCGTTGCCTCTAGACTCTGGGTACCAGCACTTATATGTACAGACGCATACACAGACACACCACCCATATGTGCTTAAAATAATAAAACAAATCTTAAAATAAAAAGAGTATATGCTTTATACTGCCTAATTTGAAATTACACAGAAATAAATTCCAGATGAGATAAAGCAAAAAAGAAAAAGTGATAAGCAACATGGCAGCAGCATTGATGCAACAGATGCAGTACCAGTCAACACTTTAGATTTACTAAGGTCAGTGGAAGAACGGGGTACTTGATCTGAATTGTCAGTGGCCAAAATGACTTATGGCTAACCAGGCCGAACACAGCTAACTGCCCTAATAGCTGGATAGGAAGCCCTAAATATGTTAATTGCATGTAAAGCTTAAAGACTTTTTTTAACATTTTTTAAAAGTTAAACATTTGCATAAGGTGATAGAAAATGTTGATTAGAATCATACCCATAAGGCTGTAAGCATGACAGTTCTATTTATTGTAGCCTTACGCATTTTCTCTTTATCTGTGGTTTAGTAAGCATTAGCATTTGGGAAGTTTTTTTTAATGCAAATAATATTAGATATGAAACACTCCTAGACACTTTGACATTCTTTATCAATGTCAAAGGTGTACAGACTTCTGAAATAAAATGTGAGGCAAGTAACCAGTAACCAGGTTCTGTTTTGTTTGTTTGCTTGTTTTATAGGAAACTTTTCAAACAATAAAATGAGGGAAAAGAAAAATGCCACAGTAAAGACAAAGAAGGTTTGTTGAAATAAAAAAATACCTTTTTTTTAGATAATAACATTTATAGTTATTTAGTGTTTAAGGTGCATACCCATTAAAGTAGTTTTGTTTCTGGTTTTATTAACAGCTTTTTGTTTTTAGGTTCGAAGATCAAATCAGTGTACAGATCCTTGTATTGGAAATTATGTGTTCAGTTTGTTTTCCTGTGGCAGCCACAGTGTGGGACCTCAAACCCATAGAGCTTCCTGGTTAGTATTTGGTCTTTACACTTGTGTTTTAATCATAATTAACTTTCGGTAGAAAATTTGACTGGGCTCAATAAAAGTAATGAGAACTAATTTTTTTATTATTATTATTATTGTTATTCCTATTGAAAAACAAACTAGTTCCGGCAAAGAGAAAACTTGTTATTTTGTGATAGTCTGTGTTCTACAGTGTTTGCCTATGTCAGTGATCTTTGTTCTAGTAGTACATTGCTGAGTATAATTTTGATATATGCTGGAGAAACAAGGTATTTGTGAAATTGTAAGAGTAGTACCTATTAAAACAGACCTATTTTAGAGCTGATTCTGTCTTCCTTGGATGTATAGTGATTTACAGATAGATGTTGAGTATATGTTTGTGTGATTTAAATATTGAATTTAAATATTGAATTAAAATCACAAATTTAACTGAACTGACAAAGTAGAACACAATTGTGATATTTTAGGGCTTGGCAGAGTACTCAAGAAACAGTTACCCTTTGTGAAAAGCTAAGCTAAATCTATCTTTGGTTAAGATAACCACACCTCTTCTTATTTTCGTATTTTGTTCTAAAGTAGGACATGGTTGTCCTGAGTAAGAATTTCTTTTACCAGTTGGAGTTAATATCTGAATAGAAAGTTGCCTGAATACCTCATTGTTAAGTACCCATGATGGAGCGCTGCTGTAGTCTGGCAGTGCAGCAGGTCAGCTTGGCTCCATAGTAAATTTGAGACCATTTCACAAGGCGGACAGTATCCTGCCACATATTGTAGGATTCCAGGTGTAGTGTGCATTATTTAAATGTTTTGCTTTGTAGTGTAAAAAGTCTACTTATTGCAGGGATGCTTATTTTGAAAGTGTGGAAACTTGCTATTATTTCATATCTCAGTTTTTACACTTATTAATTGTTGGAATTCTAACGAAAGTTTAAATTTATTTTTTTAGTACAGAATCTGTAGAAGTCGGTGAAATCAGTGCATTGATTAGGCAAAAACGACAGGAATTGCAGTTGTCATGGTTTCCTAATACATTACCTGGAATTGGAAGGTAAAAATTGTTCACTAAAATTTATATGCTAATGTAAACCCAAAAATATCATTAAATTCTTAAGTATATATTTCATATTTGATAGTATCATATCTTCTTAAGGAGTCTCTTTTACAAGTATAAATTAAAAGTATATAAAATGAAAAGTGAATTGAACTTTGGTGTTACAAATGCCTAATGAAGACTATCTGTGTACCATCTGCTGAGTCATTGTTTCTGTGTTTCCATTTCCAAACATTCTCTTATGAATAATGATTTAGTCGAGTGCCTGCTCTGCCCTGGCCTTCAGACTTTCTATAATCCAGTCCTTTTTAATAGTCCCAGGGCTGGTGCAGTGCCAAATACACACTACTGACTCAAGCTGCTGCCCACATTGATGAGGAATTCCTGAACTTTATATTCATTCTCTGTTCGAAGATCTTGTCACCATGATAGAATTCTGTATTTAATGCCTTCATTGTCTAGAAATGATGGAAAATAAATATAGAAAATGCTTGAAAAGTGGATGGGGCTTGAATGCAGAAAATCTTGAGGACTCTTATCTGGTCCACACCATTCCTGACAACTTTGAAGACATCACTCAGTTTAAGAATTTTAAAATATAAATGTAGCTTAAAAATTCCTTCCTAGGTGACCTGAGGGAGGGAGAATGGTTCAGAAGAATGGGAGAAAGCTTACTGAAAAGATAGAAATGGTCCTTCTTATGTATAAATATACATATTGGCTAAAAGTCATCAATTATATACTTAAAGGAACTTACAGTTTATATTGAGTTCACCTCAAAGTTGGTATTTTTTTATAGTAGCAGAAGAGAATAAAAGTTAAGATCTGTTTTTAAAGACTAAATTCTTTTTTTTTGAAGATGTATAATTATGTCTGTGTGTGTGTGTGTGCATGTGTAAATACATGTGTGGGTGCCTTTGGAGGCCATGGGAGGGATAGGATCTCTTGGAGGTCGAGTCACAGGCAGTTTTGTGAGCCAAACAGCATGCATGCTGGGAACTGAACTAGAGTCCTCTGAAAGAGCAGCAAGTACCCTTAACCATTAAGACATTGTTCCATACTCCTAAGCAACATTTTGATAAAATGTTTCATTATTTAAAAGAGAAGCAACTATATTCTGAATTCTTTATCTTGTTTTAACATAAAAATATACCTTTAACTGGGTGGTGGTGGCTCAGGCCTTTAAATCCCAGTGCTGGGGAGGCAGAGGCAGGTGGATCTCTGTGAGTTCAAGGCCAGC
>LOJH01000912.1:0-15230 GCA_001685095.1 Ellobius talpinus | reverse complement strand
TCTATCTATCTATCTGCTGTTTGGTTTGGTCAAATTAGTGAACTCAAGTTAGGATCAGGTTTAAGTTCACTTTAAAAAAATTCACTAAAATTTTAATGATTTTTGGGAGCAAGGTGGTTAGGAACTAGTGAGCACTTGTGATAAGGTTTGTGCTGTCTGCTCGGGTAAGCCTTGGATAAGGGCATGTCCATTACCGTCTGCTTTAGTTTCATCTTGAGTTTACTGTGCTAAGAGGAGATAAATTCCTGTGGGAGCCAAAAATATGCAGATACTTTGAAAACGTGGTGCCTGTAGCTTTCCCTGTACTTACACTTTATTTTTTATTGTTGTATGTTTGTTTGAGTGCCTGCCACAGTAGGCATGTGGATGTCAGAGAATCTTGTGGGTTCCAGGGATTGAACACAGGTCCGTCAGGCTTGTGTGGCAAGTACTTTCACTCAGAATCATCTTGCCATCCTCACATACATAATTTAAAAGACATTTGATATACTTAAATAAGAGCTCTGTTGAAGAATATATTCACTTTTCTTCAACTGGCCCTTTGTACACTTATAAAGTAGGTACTTCTCTTAGGAATAAGGTCGAATCACTCTGTCGGGTATTTTGTTTTATTTATTGTTGTTTCTTTGAGACATGTTTCTCTGTGTAGCTCTGGCTATCCTGGAACTTGCTCTGTAGACCAGACTGTTCTCAAACTCAGAGATCCCTCTGTCTCCTAAGTGCTGGGATTGAAGGGGGGGTGTTGCCACCATGCCCAGCTCCTTTGGGTTTTTTTGTTTGTTTGTTTTTTGTTTTTGTTTTTAGTGTCATTCCTGATAATGCAGCGTAAATATTTCTTTTGAATACAGTATTCCATTGACAGATGTTAAACCTCTTTAAAACAGGGCCTTCCCAGTGCTTCTCATGTAAGTAATACCATGGCTACACAGGTCTTGCCTGCTCCATCGGCAGCTCCAGGAAGCACAGGACCAGTTCAGGGACCAAGTTCTGGTAATGCTTCATCAAGTCACGTCCAGGCCTCTAATGCTGCTGTAAAATTGGCAGAAAGCAAAGTAAGTGTTCCAGTGGAGGCCAGCGCAGATAGCTCCAAGACAGACAAGGCAAGTTCAAGGTTGAGAGCAACCTACACAATTCTGTATATAATAAAAAATGACCAAATGACAGCTTTGATTTTATGATAGATGGAGGGGATTTATTATTGGAAGTTTCAGATTCTAATATCTGAAAGATTGATGCTTGATGAGTAATATTGCATAATCATTTTTAGAGATGTTAGATATATGTTAATAAATAAATATGTATTATGTCATACTTATATTTGAAAAATTATTCACAATGTCACAGAATACTGTTTTCAGTTTTATAAATTTCTAGAAAGTTTTTGAGATTAAGAGTGGCAGAAAATAATTACACATTTTCTTGTCATCAGAAATTGCAAATTCAAGAGAAAGCAGCACAGGAGGTAAAATTGGCTATTAAGCCCTTTTACCAAAATAAAGACATCACCAAGGAAGAGTACAAAGAGATCGTACGGAAGGCAGTGGACAAAGTAAGTGTAGCTGCAGCATGGAATATTTTAACCACTTCCACTGTGATAACGCTCAAGTGTAGTTAATAAATGCTAGATCCTGTTTGCATCTGTTCCTTTACCTTTGAATGGTTTGTATGCGGTATGCACATGGAAGCAGGATGCTCTCTTTTGGGTTTTCATACTACTATCCATTTGGCATTGAGCGTGAAAAACATTTCCCCCCCCCTTTCTTTTAGGTTTGTCATAGTAAGAGTGGAGAAGTCAATTCTACTAAAGTGGCAAATCTGGTTAAAGCCTATGTAGACAAGTACAAATATTCACGGAAGGGGAGCCAGAAGAAAGCTCTGGAAGAACCCGTGTCTACTGAAAAAAACATAGGCTGACATGGGGAGCGCTGTAAAGGACACTGTCAAGATATCTGCAAAGTGCAATTCAACGTGTACCCTTACTGAAAAATCATACACAACTGTGATCAAAATCTGGTTTTGATAAAATTATTTTTTTTATTGTAGGATATAATGTTTTGTTTTAAATATAGCTGTGCACTGCAACTTCTCTATCTAAACCCTCCCCCAATAAAATAAATTCAAGGGAAAATTAAGGGTGTAATGGAATGTGCATTTTTATCAGGAATGTGTTCTAATGTGGATACTGAAAGATGTACAACTTCTTAAGTGGAGTGTATACATCAGAAACTTGTAGACATATCTATATATCTATGTATAATACATTTATTCTGTCAGGCTGAAAAGTAACATGATCTTCATGACTCCCCCACCTGACTGTAGAAATTGAAACACTGTATTGCAACTGATATTTCTGATATTAATAGAATATGCCAATTACAGGTCCCTAATGTATTTTTGAAGCACATGTCTGAGTAAAATGCTTAGGTACAAAGCAGACCATCATGAGACTTAGCTTCAAGCCTGCAGGTGCTCCTCTCTTGCTGGCACCAGCTCAAGGTCACACTGTGTGTATTGCTTTTGTGCTCTTCTCTCCCACCCAGAAAAAACAATAGCAGTTTTATTTGCTGGATTACAACTTTGCCAGATCAGAGCTTTGTTGAATTTAGAAGACCAATATGGGAGAAAGCTAGCTTTTAAAAACTTTGTTCTTTCATTTTATCTTCTGTCTATCAGTGATGGTAAATTATTTGTGCCAATTGGAGAATTGCTCAGAGGTAGCGACCTTCCTTTTTTGGGACTGAGAATACTTGACCTGCTTCTCTCGCCTCAGGCTGTTGGTCAACTGTCCAATCATAGTGCAGTTCTTCTCACACTTCAGAAGTTTCCTAGTGCTTACAGTGTAGGAAGTATTAATCTGGTAAGCCATGCTGCATAATTCTAGGTGTTATTGTGTCTGACAGAAGGAGAGAAAAATTAAATAATGATGTTTTTGCTTAGGATATCAGGGACAAGAGATTTTTGGTTTTTTTATTTTTTAAAGCATTGGGTATGTTAATTTTTATGAAAGGTAAGTTCAGAGTGCTTTGGCACTGTTATTTTCATTGCCATCTAGAAAGAACAATTAATTCTATGATAAACTTTGATTCCACTTAAAATTTTGAGGACATTTTTTTATCTGAAAAATAGCATGGTGATATATCAAGGTGAATACACGCTCAGTGAGGCCTACCACTCCCTGCTCATGGGGGCAGTGTTCTGTGAGTGCAGAACCATTCTGAGATTTCAACCCCAGAGTGATGGCACTAGATAGATAATAAGTCTTGTTAGGCTGTGATCACACACCTATACATATTTCCAAAAAGCTTTCATCTTCATTTTTATATTTCTGGGCATTTATGATATAGTATTTTACAGACATTTTTAATTTGTGTTTAGATTTTGATGGCAGAAGTTTGGAGATAGTTTCATATACCAGTGGCACACTACTCATTTCGGTTCAGAATCCCATAAACAGGTGTGGAACTCTGATCCTGCTTTGACATTTGTGGCAGATTGCTGTTTCTTTGCTGACTAATGGTGTGCTGTGTGCTTCCCTGCATTGTTTTCACTGACTCTGGGAAGTAAAGAACGCTGTAAAATCTGCTTATACAATTTAGGTCTTGCAAACAAGTTTTAAAGCTTAGAAGAAAAGGTAGGTGATGTGGTGAAGTGTTAAGGTCTTACGTCTTTGGAAGAACTCCGTTCTTGAAATTAACAGGTGTGTGTTCCATATCTGGTAGGGCACTGGTTAGAGCGCTTTAAAATAGTGAATGTTTACTATTCCGATATATTCTAATACTAGAATATATTCTAACTGGATTAAAATACAAACTTTTAAAGAATGAGTTAGCAAATGCATGCTTTGAGTTAAGAAATAACATTGCTTTTACATTCTTGGTTTTTCTTTTTTTCTTAAATTCACATTAGTTTTGCATGTGTATGATGAACTTAACACAGTTAAGTTGCAGGTTCCTCTTGATCATGACTCAGTCTTGACTTGACCTTTGGAACCGTGGGCCCTCTAACTTGCTAGTCACATTGATCCATGTTTCAAGTTGTAGAAATGCCCAATAGTAGTTACTCATTATTTTAACATTCCAAAAGTTTTGTATTTGTTGCTGTTCTGGTAACGACACCACCACATCTTCTCCATTAGCTGCCTTTAAATGGCCATGGTGTGTACTGCTGACTGTTCCATCCAAAGAAATGTGGCCTCAGAAGCATAGTGGCTGCCTAAGTCTTGAGACATTGCATTGCGGTGTGAGTTGCAGTGCTGTCTGCTGAAACAACACTCTAAACCAGATTGTGGTCTGTAATATATCCTAATAAATTCTTTTGCTAAACTAAGTAGTGTCAAAATTTTATTAAGTTTTCTGGGAGATGATGAATTTTATATCATTTAAACCATTTCCAAATGTGTTGAATTATTTCTTGGATTTTTACCAAAGTATTGAGTATCACGATTACATTAATAGCCAGGCAATAAAGTCAGAGTTAGCTATAAGCATATATTTTAATAGTAGTTTTCCTAAATATAATCACTTTAGGAAATTTAAAACCTTTAGTAATTTCTAAAGATAGAAGAGACTGGAAACAAAAGGAAAAATCATCTGTAATTCTACCAAAGTTAACCTCTTTCAAGGCTGGCTACAATGCACATTGCTATGTTATAATCCGTTCTTTTCAGTTCATGTACTGAGAATATTCCATTTTAATAAAAATTAATTTGACAGCATGACTTTTGGTGACTGCATAGTATTCTATTACACAGATGTACTCTTAAAACAGTCCCTTAATATTGGATATTTGTTTGTTTGATTTTTTTTTTTGGAGACAGGGTCTCACCATGTAGTCCTGGCTAGGCTTAAACAGGTTGGCCTCACACTCAAAGGTCCTGCTTCTGTCTCCTGAGTGCTGGGATTAAAGGCCACCATGCCCAACTTAAGTTGTTTTTACAAATATAGATAAAGTAAATTAGTGGAGTGTAAAGTTTAACTAACTTAAAGATGTTTTACCCAGGTGTAGGGCATGTAACTTATATTCCAGGATTTGGGAGGTAGAGGAAGGATGATCGGGAACTAGAGATCATCAGCTGAGTTTGAGGCTAGCCTGCCTTACAAAGCACTCTCAAAAACAAGACACAAAACAACCTAAAGATGTTAATAGGGAAATGTTTTTATAGATAAATTTTTATACCTAAATCTTTACGTTGTTATTTATGAGTAATTTCTTGAAGAATTGGTTATTCAGTCATTTTTGCTAAACATTAAAAATTATAAATATATAATTTTTGAAAATTGAGTTATTACTAGTATATAAAACTTGTTCACTTAAAGTGAACATGTCTGTAGAGAGCCACCAGAAATTTTTTTTTCCATTGTCAGACTCGTTTTGTAAGACACAGTACATTTCCTGTCCCTTCCCTGGTGTGAGCACTGCTCTGAATTGTTGTGTCTGCCTCCTCACGGCAGACACATCCTGTGTCAGTCTGTGTCTCCACTGCATTCTGTTAAAGCAGGGTTGTGTCCTAGACAGTGTTGGTTTCTGGCTGTCTAGAGAGCACCCTTTGTGACTGACCACTATACCTTCTATTTTTGTGTACTCAGGTGCATTGAATTTCAGGATATTCATATTTTAAATCTGGATACTTCATTCTCTGAGAGGAGTTTAAGTCATTAAACCTATCGTGTCTGTGTTTACATCTTTCTGACATCATGCCATGCCAGGGGCTCATGGAGGCCAGAAGAGGTCATCAGATCCCTGGAACTGGAGTCACAAGTGGTTGTGAGCTGCCTGGTGGGTGCTCTGCAGGCAGCCAGTGCTGACTGCTGCGCTGTCTCCCCAGCCCCAGTTCATCAGTGCATACTCACCTCCCGGGGCTCTGAATTTCTTTGCTTCTTCACATGTTGTAAAATTTGATCTTGGCACATTTGTGTACCTCATTTAATAAAGCCAATTCTAGTATTTTATATGAAAATTGAGGTGTATAAAGATGAGCCATTATCTAATTTCATGGTTACTTACTGCTAGATTCAGATCTCAGATTTGTAGACATTGAAGTCTGCTTGACTGAGTATAAATACCGGGTTAGGAACAGGAAGAGTAGCTGAGGTGACACCAAGTGAAGGTGGTGGAGGACACAGTTCTGCACAGGTGGTGAGTGAGGGAGTGTGCCTTTCATGTCTAACTGTGCCCCTTCATCTTAGTCCAGAGCTTTGAATGTGTTACAGGCAAGTTCTTTACCAACAGCTCACATCCAGGCATTTTTTTTAAGTTTTTAATAATACTTTTGCATATGTGAAACATTCGATCTTAAAGCCATTGGTTTGTTGTTTTTAAAAAAGCTGTACCATTTCCTTAAGTTTATAGGAGGTACTGATAGATGGCTCCAGCAGTTAAGATAAGTGCTCTTCACTGCTCTTCATAGGACCTGAGTTCAGATCCCAGCACCCACACCATCAGCTCACAGCTGCCTGGAACTCACGCTCCAGGGGACCAACACCTCTGGTCTCAGAGAGTCCCTGCACTCGTGTGCAGAGACCCACTCACTGAAACATATAATTGAAAACAAATATCTGTTTTAAAGAAGTTTTTTTTTTATATGAGTCAAAACTAAGAAGCTGCCTCCCTGAAATCAACAGAGCAACTAAATTGATTCCACGTGGATCCTGTTCTTATGGGCTGTCTTGTACTATTAAGAACTCTGTTACTGAACAGGTAGCAGAAAAATCTACATTTTAACAAAGGAACAAGAAAGACAGGCAGAACTACTGAAGCTTCTTTGTTGTTGAAGTGTCCTTTGTCCCTCTTCCTCCAGATTCCCAGAGTTACCTTCTCCTGCCTGGTTCAAGACAGGATTGTTTTGTTTCCGTCTGCTTAACCAGTTTCCATGGCTGCTGTGGAAATCCCTCTACATAAGGGTCAGTTTCTTGGTCACAGGCACTACAGGCCTTGACAATTTGTGTAGTAGCCTCTTGGTTTAGGTGACTGAAATGTTTCAATTCAATGTATCAAGTCTTTTGCAACAACTCAAGCTCCTTTAATTTCCAGAATCATTATATACATGGTGTTTATATGTGTTGTCTTTTGATAGTGCAGTTCATCTTAGGCACTGGAATAGTGATCTAGTAGTGCAGCTGTTTGGTGTGTTTATTAAACCACGAAGGGAAATAGGTACATAGTATATATACCTGGTGGGGGGGGGCAAGTCCCTGCAAGTGATGGCATTTTAGTTAACCAGTAGACAGTGAAACCGTGAGAATGAGTTAGCTGGAATAGTAGATGGAAAGTGTTTCTAGCCAAAATTAGTGTCAGAGTCCCAAGCCTAGAGTGGCTGCCAGAGAGATTTGTGGAAGTTTAAATCTAAGCTGTAGCTTCAAATTGATTTTCCGTTTGCTAGTAGCACACAGTCAGTAGGCTGGAGGTTTAGCTCAATGGTAGGGTGTACCCAGCATTCATGAAGGCATCCTGGGTTTGAGTCCCACCACTGAGGGTGGGTGGTAAAACCACCACAAGTAATTGTCTCAGTAGCTCAATAGAAGTGGTTAAAAGTGTTCAACTTTACAAGGCAATACTTAAATTGATTCTGGCAATAGCATCATAACATATCGTGGGGTGCAAGCCTGTACAACATCCTGAAATGCAATTGGAAAATACAGAGGTTATAGATTTTTTTCCCTGTGATTAAAACATCCTCATCCACATGTTATCCGTTTCTAGTAGTGTAAAGTTGGGGGTTAGGGTTAATATAAACTATGGATTATTTGTATTAAGCTATTTGGGGACTATTTTAAATGTGTGCAGAAATTGGTGCTTTTGTAACAGTAAATGGAGAAAGGGTACAACCAATATACAATACTCTTGTTTGAGATTGGGCTGTGGACAGTCTTCCTGCCTTAGTCTCACATCTTGGATTACAGGTGTAAGCTACAGGAAAAGATTCCCCATTACAAACCATAAATAGAAGTTCCTTCTGGGCTACCAACAGATGGAACTCTGTATACTTTTCCTTGGCTTCTACATTACCATAGTGGGAATAAAAAGTATGATCAAAATATAATGCCTCCCTCCCAAAGTACAAACTATGGCTTGGAGAGGCAGGGCAGAAAGGACTGGAGGCATTCAGGAGCTTTCCCCTTGGCCTTCAGATCCTCTCCTTGAGTGCCTGGGACTTGGACTTGGTGGCTGATGGTTTTGACTCTCGATAGGTTTGTGGCTGAGAAACCTGTTAGTGGTCAAGTAGTGGTCCCAAGTCATGAGCAGGTGGAAGTTATTCTCAGGCCTATAAGTATTAGGGAAGATCATCTGTAAGTGAAGGCAGGTGGGGAGTCTTGATTTTAAAACTTAAGAACGTAAGGCGTCACCTCCCAGCACGAGTTGTCTGTTCTTCAGAGTTGAGTCAGGGTTGGAGAATCCCAGCCTGTGTAATCACTGCTGGCTTTCTCAGCCCTTACACCAACATGAAAGTATAACTTGTCCCGTGGTTTGTAATCTAGGTACACATTTAACCTTCAAGTTCTAATCTTGTTAATTATCTGGGTTTAGACACCCCCTCCCCCTGCTAAGCACTGAAAAATGATGGCAGACTTTTTGCGGAGTATTTGAACTGGTGCAAGTGAAGCCCTGTAGAACCCAGTTAGGTGTGTACGCCCACTGAAATCTTTGTAGAAAGGAGTCTTACCTTTACAAATTAAATAATTTAAAATTATTACATTGTTGCTTTTTAAATCATACGCAGAACCTTTTCTTTAGACATAGATGCATGTGTCCCAGGTGGACCTGGAGCTTGATACGTAGCTGGGAATGCATTTGATTGTCCTGCCCTCACCTTTGTGTGCACTACTGAGATCTAGTGGCCGCAGCATACACATTCTCCGTAGCTCTCACATAGTTCTATGGTCCCAGCAGCAGTGCATGTCATGGAGTGCTTACAGCCTCTGTGCTGAATTTACTTGTAGTCTTCATCTCCTAAGATCCCTGAGGAGGTTCCACTTAGTAATGTCATAGGTGTGAAAATCTGCGAGTTTCCTTCCTGCAGCCACACCCCACAGCCTCAAAGCCCACAGCTATCTTGTTTAAGCCAGTGAGATTGCCTTAGGCAGGGAAGCAGGCTCTCCACAAGGAGCCAGTACTCAGCTGCTGCCCTACTGCTCTGCTGCCTTAGTCATTTAGTCCTGGGACACCGTTGCCCACCTGCCCTCTTCTTTTTTGAGACAGGATATATATGGTCTTGGTTGTCCCAGAACTCACTCTGTAGGCCAAGTTAGCCTCAAACTCAGAGCTGCCTGCCTTAGCCTCTGGACTGGACTGCTGGGATTAAAGGTGTGTGCCACCACACCTGACTGACTCCAGTACCATTACAGACTTAACTATGAAAAGGGTCTGCTCAGGAGGACGACTGCTCTGCAACATCCTACAGGCCAACTTGGATTCTGATTTGTAAATTATCATAAACCACTGCATGGCAGTAATTTTTGAGACAGTAACCACACATCCATCCCAAGTACTACCCAGCAGAAACATGCCCCAGGGCACTAGGAGACAGTCCATACCGTCATTTGTGATAGGCAATAGGCAGACTCCTACTGGTATACCGTTCTGCTGTATCAGTACTACCTCTTCAGCAGTAGTGCTGAGTCAGACTACTGTCTTTAAACTAAAAAACTAACCAAGAGACGAGTACTAAGCTGTCGAGTGACTGCTTCAGGGCAGTTCTTTCTGATGGGTTAGTGGTGCTCAGGAGAAGGTGGGATCTGAAGCCGTGGGGAACTGTCATTGTATGTGAACAGTACTTGGATCAGGGTTTGCTGCAACATAGTTACACACTGCATTTTATGTGTTTTTTATGTATGTTCTAGTTCATATAAAATATTGATTGTAGCTGTAGACCCATAGTTATTTCATTGTCTGTGTGTCAGTCCTGGGCATTTAATTCAGATGTTTGTGTTTGTGTTTCATTTTCAGACTGAACCATCCCACTCTCTCAGTGTGGTTGTAATACCAAAGAAAATGAGTTCACTTACCTACATACACAATACAGCCCCTCAGCTTTTTGTTTTTAAGCAATGCAGGGAAGTTAACAGGAATCTTTGCTAGAGAAAGTTTACTGACTGTAATGGTACCAGCCAGTAATGTTGTCCCTTCTGTTTGTGGCCTTCAAAGGAAGCTAATTGTTCAGACAAGAGTTGTACAGTGCGAGAGTGATAAAAACTAACATCAGCTGGATATAAATGCCTTCTCTTTCTTTTCTTGAATTGTAAGATTGAACCAACAACAGTGTGAGGTGCCCTCTGTGGCTGATCTTGAAATCCCACTCTTGCTCCTCTGGGGAAGAGCTCTTTTCTTTGGTCTTTCAGTACTTTAATCATGGTGTAAGATCAATACAGAAGTCAATTATCCAAAACACTCATTTTAAAAATCAGTTTTATTGTCATTTTATGGTTTAAAAAAACATACATGGCATGGCTATAAAATAATGAGACAAGTTTTCATGTGTGGCTTAGTCTATTGAGTCTCATTAATATATAGTCATATCCTGTCTCAAGTCGGAAGAAAAATATGCCTTCACTATATGATCATCAGTTTTGTTACTTAAAATTTATTAAGTGCCAACAGAGCACTAGGCACATATATAACACAGAATTGTACAGTCTCTATGTTGTTGACTATTATTTACATAGATTTCTCAAAGATAACATTAAAGCTTGTATTTACAGAACTTTAGACAAAAATAACAATACTGGAAGTCAGCAAGTTTCTGTCTAGCAAGGAGCACCTTTTCATGACTGCGAGGGTTAAGCAGAACCTAGAGTGCACGAGCACTTCAATTCCATTCCCCACCAAGTCGTGTTATTCCATTAGAGTCAGATAAAGCTGAAAGAGGGAGATCCTAGGAGGGAAGCTACAAACTGGTTTCATTAGGTCAAATACATTTAGAAAATTCTGCTGAGACCATTGCTTAAAAGCACTAAAGACACATTTATACATTTTAACACCAAGTCTGCAGCTACAGGATGCAATCCAGTGAAGTGACAGGATGACAGTTACAGAAGTCACTTTCCTAACCCTGTCTTTGCTACCGAACATTAACCACCATGGCAATTTCCTGCTTTGAAGACAAGCAAACAGAGATGTTACAAAAAATTGTAGAAAAACTCAAATTTTTAGATAAAAACAGTGAATAGAAAATTCCCCAACTGTCTGCTCTCAGGAACTTGTAAGTCTGGAGATATCTGAGGGACACTCTAAGGGACCTGGACTCGGGGGTCTGCTGGGCAGCCCTAGTCTGTGGAGGGGAAGTCAGATGCCATCGTCCTGAGAAATACAAAGTTTTGGTGTCATCACACATTTCTTACAGATAGAACTGAGTGCAGACTCGGATGCCCTTAGGGAGAAATTACTTTTTGGTACTAATAAGTGATCAAGATATTTAAAATTTATGTCCAGACTGAAGCTCATCTCAAAGAATCTGCCCCCAGTTCACGTTAAACTGAACCAACAGTCACAGAATGCTAAACATTAAGAGCTTTGTCAGATGCATGACACTCAGAAAGGCATACTGAACTTTAACTGCACCAGCTGTCTATCAGTTGCACTCTGGGCTGCTGTTTTTGTTATATCGTAAACAAGAATTTGGTCTTCTTCCTACATTGACCATGGTGTCTGTCATGTGATACACCTATTCTCTACAGTATTAATCACAAAGGACTATAAAGTAGGTAGGTGACCGTTGGACCTTGCATTCAGCTAGGCTTAGGAAACTTAATATTTTAGAATGTCTTAAGCATACTCCAGAAATAAAGGACTCAAGAAAATGTTCAGTCTTTTATTTAAAAACTATAAACAGTCACCAAAGTAAATAAAGCCATTCTATAACATAAACTGTCAGGTCTATATTTTATACTGCACATCCTAAGGACACAGCAGAAATGGTGGTTGGGAGGCCCTCCACATTTGGATGCTAATAGAACAGGCAATAGGCAGTTATAAGAGGATACATTTCACGCTTGGGGGGGGAAAGACAATTTAAGGAAGTGAGCAGTTTCTGAGCAGGAATGTGGTACAGTATTAAGAATGGAAGAATAATACAATAAAATTCCACACTATATTAAGATAGAAAAAGTAGTGAAGAAAATATCATACCTGCACATAATGCATATATAACACAGGAGAAAACCTGTATAAAACTCCATGTATTTAAACCAATTTACAAATACAAAAAAAATCTGTACAAGCTCTGAGCTTGCACATGACAAACGCTTACAGTGGATACATGTTAGGGAAAAACAAAAAAACAAAAACAAAAAACCCTTCAAATAGTTTTTCTTCTACAAAAATGACATAAGATATATTATTCCATACTCTTTCAGCCAGCAAAATGAATTCTACAAGGTGTATAATACAAAAAAAAACCCAAAGGGGGGGAAAATCCAAGAAAACCAAAAAAAAAAAATCACAGTTCCACAAAACTGTTCTGACTTTACAGCATCAGTACCTTTGCAGAAGTATTTACACAAATGTAAAGAACATCATCCACTGCGTAGAATATATCACAATTACTTACAGTTGACAGGAAAGTCTAGAAAACTTTAGAGCCTACCAATAATGCTTCTAGGACACCACAGAATGTATTTCCAGTGGCTGCAGTGGTATGAAGGGTGTTCATTCTATTCACAAATATTTACAAGATCTATTCAGACTGGTAAATTTTTATGATAATAAATAAGTGAAAATATATTGGCTCAAGTAAGAAAACCAAGCTACTGATTCTAAACAAAACACACAATCCACAGCTAGATATTGGTGGCCCCTCTGAAGCTGGGGGATAGGTGTGCTCAAACTTTGTCTTTATTCAAACCAGCTTAAATGGTTTTGTAAATATAAAAATGTGCTCCTTTTTGGATATAGATAAAAATATTAATGCTTCTATTTCATCTGCTCACGTAGGTTTCACACTATTCATGTCTATTCCAATGTGGATGGTACTGGATTCTGATCACAGCAGTCTCCATCAGGATGGCAGACCCAAGACATCCTGCAGATAAGCTGGCTGACAATCCCACAGTATTTTTTTTTAAACAGAGGAGAAAGGGATTCGTTCAGAGATCAGAATACGAAGCTTCCTCTCACTCAGCATCATGGGAGGACACAAAATAATTCATTCTATGGTCTCTGCTCCATTAAGACTTGGTGCTTTCTTCAGTAACAGTATGTGAAATGTATCTGACTTTGAGTCCCCGCTGTGTAAGTGGGATAGGATTTACTACAGCATTTCTGAGTCTTTTTCTTGTTCTTTACTCTGAACTGTAAAATTAAGTTCAAAAAGGCATTTGGCAAGGGTGGAGGAAGCTTCCATGTTACTAATGGCTAGCACTGATAAGTTGTTTTCATGTCTCTTTAACAATCTAGAAAAAAACAAACACAACACAGATTATCAGTCTCCAGGGTCATAGTTTAGATTCCTTATCACAGATTATACAACTAAAATAGAAACATCCTACAGTTCCATATCTGGCCAGCGTTAATACAGCTTCGTAGAAAGAGGAGGAACAAGCTAGATGTCAGTCAGCACAATTCACTGATGAGTACATTAACGCCAACTTCTGGCCCCCTGAACTCAATTGACTTTCTAGCTAGGCAGGGTTTGTGTACACAAAAGGTTACACAACCTATTTCTGTATCCTCATTCAGGGTTTTAGAAATTTCACTAATCAGAAGTTGCAGGCAAGGAACAAAAACATTTATGAACTTGAAATTTTCTGTCACAGAGGTCACAGTATTGATGTGGCTGAGAAGGAAAGAGTAAACAGAAGGACAGGAGGCTAAGGCAAGCATACTAACTCAACATGAAAAGGTGTGCAATGGTATAATGCTCACTGCACACTTCTTTCAAGTTGGGCTTAAGTGTGAACACTTTCATTTTAAACATCTGGAAAACAAGTCGCACAACAACAATGAGAGATTACCCAAGATCTTCACTATTTTCATTAAAGTATTCCTGGGTAAGAGAAATCAGAGAAGGGGCTGGAGAAGTGGCCCAATGTTTAAGAGCCTGCTCTTGCCAAGGACCCATGTTTGGTTCCTAGCACCAATATCAGATGGCTCAGTTTTCTTTATTTCTGGTACTATGGGATCTGACACCTGACCTTTGTGGGCAGAGCACACATGTGGTGCATATACATGAATGTAGGCAAAGTGCAGAAAATAAAATGAGTACATCTTAGAAAAAAAAACAAAATCAGGAGGAAAAAAATGGTGAAAATATTTCTGAAATTATAATGAAAACACTGTAGAGAAGTAAAGCATGGAAACAGAATAAAATAATCTAGCTCAACACTTAATGTGGAAGACTGGAGAAAGCTTGGTGGTGGAACGCGTGCACAGACTGTCCAAGGCCCTAGTTTCGTTGCCCATGACTAGGAGTAAAATGTGGACACCAAGGGAACAAAACGGCAAGCATAACTCTATTCCAATATGAACAAAGTGCTGCTGCATGTAACTACAGAAACCAATCTCACAGTTCCTGCCAAAAAACCTCATTGTCTGATACAACTTGTATCAAGTCAAAGTCAGGCAAAATACCCTGAAGTATATATTACTGATTAGGACAATGGGGCGGGGTGGGACATGGTCCTGTGGGATGGGTGGTACTCTACTGTTGTTTCTGTGAGTTACCACTTTCCAATAATCCAACAAAATTCTGCTTTGTGGACTCTATGCATGACTTATTTCAAAATTTTATTTAACAAATTTTAAAATCAACTGAAAATTATCTGATTTTCCTAAAAAAAAAACTCAGCTCGGCTGAGAGGCATGTACTCAGGAGGCAGATGAACCTCTCTACGTTTGAGGCCAGGGTTATAGAAAAACCTATTTCAAAACCAAAGAAAACAAACTCATAATGTTTTTTGTGGGGGTGGTGGTGGTGCTGGAGTTGTACTCAAGGCCCTGCACATGCGTTACCACTGGACCCAGGTACAACCTGAGCCTTCACTTCTATAAGGTTAAAAAATCAATATAAAAACCTAACTTCTTTCTGTTTATTCTCCCCCTGAATTTTCAATTTTACATGCTGGCCTAAGTTGTATTAATAGAAACATTTTAAGATACAAATTATCTTCTAGGAAAACCAAGCAGTTTGAAGAAAGCTTATATACTACCCCCTCCCAAAAAAGCCAAGAGATAAAGAAATCTGTCTTTGTAGAAGAATAAAAATAGATCCGTATCTATCACCATGCACAAAACTCAAGTCC
>LOJH01000911.1:33473-50432 GCA_001685095.1 Ellobius talpinus | reverse complement strand
GGGGGGTGAAGGCAGCCAAAATTTGTGCTGAATTCTTTTATTTTTTTCTTCATATCTGCATGTTAATATTATTATAATAAACCAAGGGGGCAGGAAATACAGTGTATGTTATGTAGTTACCTAGGCAGGGTCCTGTCCTCAAACTCATTACCTAACTAAGGATGACCTTTAACCTCTGGTCCTGCTGCCTTGTCACCACACTTCATTTTGTGCGGTGTTGGGGATAAAATTCAGGCAAACCCACTACCACCTGGACCCCATACCAAGCCTTCATGCGTCCAGTGTTTGCAAACACGCCACATTCCATACTTCTAGTGGTCACTGGCGAATATGCATGGGTAAATCCTGGGTATGGGCTAAGCATGGCAAACATGTCCAGGTGAGGAACATGAGTGGCGAGCACAGAGGTCTGTCTCAAGGCCACAAAGAATGAGTGTTAATGACCTAAAAGCTAATGACCAGAGGAAGAAGCAAACAACCACCCCACTGGCTGCTCAGAGCCACAGAATAAACGGGTGAGCAGAGTCTGACTCCTGCTGCCTGACACTTCCGGCACTTGCAGCTTGTAGGCTCGGCTGATTTTGGAAAGACACCTATTCTCATGAGAGAAGTTTTTGAATTTCCAAAAGTTATGCCAGGTGATGGTGGCACACTCCACCCAGCACTCGAGAGGCAGAGGCAGGCGGATCTCTGTGATTTTGAGATCAGCCTGGTCTACAAAGTGAGTTCGAGGACAGCCAGAGCTGTTACACAGGGAAACCCTGTGTCAAAAAATCAGAAAAAGCAAACAAACAAACAAACAAAACCCCAAACAAAAACAAAAAAGAAAAGTTACAAATCCATTCAGAGAAAACTTGCACAGTGTTAAAACTAACTAGAGACCTTGTAGCCTAGCATAGACACACTTGGGGTTTCCCTCTGGAGCATACATCTTGCAGACACACAAGCACACTGTACCACTTTTGCCGTTCCCTTTTCAGTGGGCAGCTTCTTGCAGCCCCAGGAAGAGAGTGACAGGGATGGAGATGCATCAAGCCCGTGACCATATCTCAAAAAGAAAAGGTGGCTGGGAATGGACGATGGTTCAGTGGTCAGCAGCGGTCGTTCAGGCAGCTTATAGCCACCTGTAGCTTCAACTTCAGGGATCTGATGCCCTCGTCTGCAGGATTCTCAATGTCCAGTGTCTGAAACCTGCAGTGCTGGTCCAGAGCAGTACAAGTTAGTCACACTGGCCTTTTAGAAGATTTAGTATTGGGCGATTGCTGTCAGACTTACCCTGGCACACTTCCCAGAGAGGAGATGGAGACAGAACGGGTCACTGGGCTTTCAAAACAGCTTAGCAGGTAGAGTGCTTGCCACCAAGTCCCAGGGCCTGATGACCAGAGTTCGATCTCACAGCCAGCAAGGGAGAACAGACTTCTGTAAGTGTGCCCCTCCCCACAGGAGCACACATGAGATAGATAAATACAAAAGAGCAAAACAATTAAAATGAAAAAAGAGCTGGGAGTTTCTGGGAGGGCCAGGCAAACTTGTCCACAGATCAAGGTCTGCAGGGCAGAGGATTGTAATTCTAAAGGCTTTAATTCTGGCATTATGTTCTTTAATAAAATATTAACCCCAGTGTAATAGTGTATATTGCTCTTGCTGTTTCCAAAGAGCCAGCAGAGAAAAAAAAAAGCAAAAACTGATTTTTTTTTTAATCAAAAGGCCAGGCAAGGCTGGGGGCGGGGGCAACACAGAGAATAGTCCTTTTTTTTTCTTGAGAGTTTTAGGATTTCCATTGGTTTTATAGGATATCAGCCCCCCGAGCTTTTCACTCGGGCATGTTGCCATTCTGACAGGGTGGAAGATATTTTAAAGAAAAGTGCTTGTGACATCAGCCTATTGAAACATCGGACCCCAAAGAATTCAAATTTCCCCAAGAATTCCATGTTGGGGGAAGGGAAAGGCTGAAACCCTAGTGCCAGGGGAGGAACTTGCCTCCCAGGAAGAGATTTCACACAGTTCTGATAACTTATCAGACTACCTTACAGGACATACTGGAGCCTAGAGATGGGTCAGTGATAGGTGGGACCTCACCCAGGTCAGAATGGCTTAGCTGTGCATACTGCTTGCCTCTATTGAAGCTAAACCTCACATCAGGACCCCAAAGACAGACAACAGGGAGGGGAATCCCTAGGCCTCTTTATTTGCTCTTCTCTCTGGTGTGGTCACATGGAATCTCCTTTCACTGCTCTTCACAATCATTTGCTGATTTAATTAGTGAGCTGGAGACATGTGGCTGAGCCTGGCT
This sequence comes from Ellobius talpinus, assembly GCA_001685095.1. Lineage (NCBI taxonomy): Eukaryota > Metazoa > Chordata > Mammalia > Rodentia > Cricetidae > Ellobius > Ellobius talpinus. The sequence continues at coordinate 48,139 of LOJH01000911.1, read as the reverse complement.
TGAGGGACTGCCAGGTCCCAGGTTCTGAGTCTAACAGCTCAAGTAACGAGCAGCTTCAAAGGGTCCAAAGAAAACCGTCCTTCTGCAGTCCCCACGGGAACCCTATGACTTGACTGGGGACAGACAGGGAAGCATGATTTCAAATGGGAGGCCTCAGATGCGTGCAGCTGGAAGAGTGGCCAATCAGGCTGCAAAGGCGGCAGGGACAATGGGGACGGTGGGGCGCCGGCAACCATATCAGGGCTTGGGTATTTGACCTAGAGAAAGTTTACATTTGGCCTTTGTGACTCGGGCCTGCTTTTAAGTGGGTCTCAAGCCTTCATTTTTTATCTTCTAAAATTTGCCAAATGATTTTACTCTCGGTTCAAAAAAAGCTCTCCAGGAAAGGATGAAGGCTACCTGGAGGAGTGTAAATTCTGGGAGGAGGCTGCCTACTCTTGGGGCACCTGGCATCCAGCCAACCAGAGCAGCAGAGTTTAAAATAACCCCCCCCGCCGTTTGCAGTACCTGGATTTCGATTAACGCCTGCTGGCCTTTCTGTAACACAGTGCTGAGCATGACTTCCCCGTCAGTCCTGGCCAGGTTGGACGTGTAGACAGGGACTGTCGGGGCTTCAGGATCCTCGGGCCCACCCATCCCTCGCTCATCTCCCCTTGAAGGCACCACGTTGAAAGCAGAAGTGTGAGTGCCTTGGAGAGACCTTCTCCCTCACACCATTGCTAATCGTGTGAGATTCCTGCAGGCCACCTAAAAATATGTCACCATTCACATTCCTGCCATTTTAGAGCGGTGAGCGCACCATCTCCCATTTATCTCTGTTTTCTTGACTTCTCTGCAGACCAGCCTTTCCCAGAATGTGGCCCTGGGCTTTTTTTTCCCCCAGGAGCTGATATTCCCCTCCCTCCCAATCTCTCTCCCTCTGTTCTTCTCTTTCTTCTGTCTCAGGCCCCACATGGCTCCCCATTCCTCTCCTGCTGGGTACCAGGCTTTTCTGAAGTGGATTTCCTTTGCCGGCCTGACCCTGTGGAGCTCTCCGGCAGAGGCTCACAATGTGCCCCTGCCTAGCACTCTCATGGCCCCCTTGCTTATGTTGACTCCTTTCACTTGGTGTTCCTGAGCCTGTCTCCTCTGACTCACCAGGGCTCCCCTTGTGTGTGAGGCCCCACCCATATAGAGAGGTCCAGCCTGTGCTTGGACAGACTGTGACTCAGCCCCAGACCTGCCTGGCCAAAGACCTCCTGTGGATATCCACACTTATCCTTTCTCCATGTCTTCACTTGCTCCACAGTCTTCTCTGAGGACTGGGATCCTGACCTATGAGTTGGACTCTGGGCAGAGCAGTGGGGCTCTGGTAACAATGGCCAGGTGGGATGATGTGGAGGCGTGGCTGGAGCGTGGGGCATTCGAAGACGCTCGCTCATCAGGATTCCCTGTGCTTAGTCTGGCTGCCTCCTTGCCCCCTGCCCCTGACCTTCCTACCACTTCCTCAATGGCCAGGATTGCAAATCCCTTCCTACTTTTAGGGTTGCTTGGGTTACTAGGCAACAGGAAGACTCCAGGTCAGAGCAGTCATAGGAGGTGGCTCAGAGGAGATGGGTGGGGGAGGAAGACCAGGTTGAGGAGGCAGTGATGGAGTACATCACAGCACCCATGACAGAGGCTGTATAGCTGCCTGAGGCAGGTGGAGGGCTGGGCCAAGGGAAGCAGGGGCAGGGCAAGGGCTGTGCCAGGGGAGGTGATGGAGTCTCTCAGCTCCTGCCCCTCAGTCAGCCCTTGCAAGAGGCGGAGGTCACAAACACACAGAGGACTGTGTTGATCGGAAGCAGCATCAGGTAAAAGTCAATATTGCCATTGCCAAGTAAGTCTGAGAACCACAGAGGGACAGAACATGGTGTTGCCGGGAGAACAGAGTTGGCCGCCTTCTTGGCCCTTTCCCATAAGGAACAGGCACTTCTGGACATGGGTTTGCGTATCTCAGGCTGACCATGGCTCTACCAGCAAGACTCCTGCTACTGGCTGAGCACAGAATGCAGGGTTCTCTCTATTGAGGAACACAAAGATTCAACAAAATCTGGTCCAGAGATGAGCAAGTTTCTGTACAAATGTCACCAGAGAGGTCCTTGAAGTCCAGGCAGGAGTCTGTTTCTCCAACCCTGTCATTACTAGGACAGGTAAATGCTCTCTGAGCTGGGATGAAAGGGCAGCTGGTCCCTTGTACATCTGATGCTTTCTGCGGGACAACTCATCTGAAAGCCGGGTGGACAGATGACACTGTCATTACCTCAGTGGCGTCCCAGGTGACACTCACCAGGAGGAGCTTTGTCATGATTCTGTGATGAAGAGCCAGCTCCGTGCATTCTTCTCCAGTGGATTAAAGGGCTTTAAAGAGCTGACTGAGGTTACCAACTAGTGGGTCTGAGAAGAGGGAGATGCCCGCCACATGCACCCTAAAAGGCAGAGGTTGATCAGCAGGGGAAGTAGGAGTGTATGTTGCAGGATACATCCATCATGGCTGGTTTGCAAGGCGAAGGTAGCTGGGAAGTGAGGAATGGGGTAGAAGGCTGTCAGCCTGAGATATGAGGAGGACAGAGTTCCTACCCCACTCAAGGAGCCTGTACCTGTCAGTAATACAGCTGAGTGCTAGCTCAAATTCTCCAGAGTCTTAGATCCGTCAGCTGGGCACACAGCTTGGTCTCTTCTAGGACTCTGCATAGATAAGCCTTCCCAGCCTGCCTTGAGTTTGCCCCATGGTACTGGAAGAAACAGGGCAGGCACTGTTCAAAACCAAATTTATAACAGTTCGTTTGGCTCAGTATGGCCAGAGACACCGGTGTCCTCTTTAAGTTGTGTGTGTGTGTGTGTGTGTGTGTGTGTGTGTGTGTATACTTCAGTGTAGTGTCTGCCGAGGCCAGATGAGAGCTGTACTCCTTGGAGCTGGAGATACACGCGGTTGTGAACCGTTCAATATGGGTTCTAGGAACCAAAGTCAGGTTCTCTGTAACAGCAGCTATGCCATCTCTCCAGATCCACCAGCATCCTTCTGCTGACCTCACTCATCATTGTCTACAGAGTCCACCTGTGCTATGCTGTGAATCTCTGGTGCTCCCCTACCTGTTCCTGCAACCTCTCCTCCCTCACCTTCCTTCTAGGCATCCTATCTTCTGCATCCTGGGGCCTTGGTCATGAGGTCCTGAGGGTCTCTATGCATGCATGCTGTGCTTTCTTGGAGGATCTACAGATGAAAAACTCAGCATCAGAATTCAGTCAAGTTCAAGGAATGGCTGGGAAGCTCTGCTGCATGTACCATGGACTGACTGCTTGGATACTGGCTTGAAGAGGAGACATTCAGAGCAAGCCATGGAGGCTACAGGGAAGGCAGCAAGGAAGAAGCAGCAGGGCTGGTTGCCTCTTAGCAGCTATTTTGGCTTTGTTCTGTTGCTGTGATGAAACACCGTGGGAGGAGAGGATTTATTTGGCTTATTCTCCCAGCTCACAGTCCATCATGAAGGGAAGTCAGGGCAGGAAGTCAAACAAAATTTACTAGCAGGCCTGTTTGCTATTACAGATACAGCAGAAACCATGAGGGAATGCTGCCTGTTCACTCAAGCTGGCCACAGTCAACCAGATTCCTTATACAGGGTCATCTGTCCAGGGAATGGTACTCTGACATGCCCACTTTCCTGATGCTGCAACCCTTTAATGCAGTTCCTCAGGTTGTGGTGACGCCCCCACCATAAATTATTTTGTTGCCACTTCCTAACTGTAACTTTGCTACTGTTATGAATTGTAATATGAATATCTGATATGCATGATGTCTGATATGCAGGATATCTGATATGCAAATCCAAAGGGGTCATGACCCACAGGTTAAGAACTGTTGATCCAGGGCATGCATCAATTGAGACTCTTCTCTAAGGTGACTCTAGACTGTGTCACTTTGACAGTTAAAGCCAACTGGGACAGCAGTCAAAGGCATGGTCCTAGGAAGAGGGGCTGGTAGTCTCTCTCTCTCTGTCCCTCTGTCTGTCTGTCCATCTGTCTGACATTTCAACTTTACTATGGGGTTGCTGGGCTATTGTGCCTCTGGCCAAGTCCCCGGGAGTACAATCACCCCTACAAGAAACAGCAGTTCTAGGAGTTGAGGGGGGGCATTCCAAGAAATGAATGCCTGAAGCCACAGATAGTACCTGACTTTATATATGGTAAGTTTTCTTCAGTACACGTCCCTGTGATGAAGGGTAATTTTGAAATTAGCCACAGAAAGAATAGATAAACAGTAACTAATAATGTTCAAAAGCTTTAGCGATATTGTATAATAAAAGTCATTTGAAAACTTACAAATTGTTTTTGGAATTTTTCACATGATCTTTTTCTGGTCTCTGGCAAACCAAGCACACTGAAGAAACAGAAACTGAAACTGTGTGCAATGGGGTTTACCTGTGTTGGAAATTTCTCCTCTCTCTTCCCTCTCCTCCCCTCCCCTCCCCTTCTTCCCCTTTCTTCCCAATAAGCCTTCCCATTAACTCATTTCCTAATCTGAAATCTTGCAGTTTCTTGGTGTGGAAAATGTTACATTGTCCTTATTTTGCAGAATTGCTTGCTTCAGCTATAAATTGTGAGTAGATCCAGGTCTCTTCAGTGGCCCAAGTTTCTCTCATGCCCACAGAATCCTCATCTGGCCCTGCCAGGGATGCTCTGACCCCCCCNGAGGGCCACCCCAGGGTGTTTCCAGAGCTTGGAATTCTGAGAAATGAAGGGACTGGGAGGGAAAAATGGAATAGATGGGTCCGCTTTCCTGGGATGTGTGCAGCTTGGCCTAATTGTCTTGTAATATAATCGGGTTAGAGTACAGTTCTTAGTGCCGTGGTTGCTCATGGCTTCCTGTGACGAGGTACAGACGCATTTGCCTGGCTCTCTAGTCCCTGGATGTGGGGAAAGTAGATCAATGAGATCCAGGAAGAGCCAGGCCTGGCTGTCTGGAAGTCCAGGTAGTACACACAGACGGTTATGGGAACACTTATAGAGAGGGTGGTAATGCTTTCTTCCCCCTCTGAGTGGGTCTCTAACCCTCTAACCACTGGCTGAACTGATCACGTACCAAGTGACTGATGTGGCTTTGCTCTGTCACTTCGAAGGGAGGGGGGACTCACTGTCTTTTTTTTATAGTTCAGTTTTTAGCCTTCAGAGCCTGTGGGTTGAGGTTTGTGAGCCTGTTGTGTGTTAGTTTGAATTGATCTCAATTTTAATAAATTATTCATCATTGTTATTATTATTATTGTATGCATGTATGTATGCCACAGTGTACGTATGGAGGCCAGAGGACAAATTTTGGGAAGCAGTCTTTCTTGTTTTTCCCACACCAAGCATTCCATGACTAGGGCCCCCATGAGTTTCCAGGTGATCCCTTATCACCATCTCTCATCCTACCACAGAAGTGCTGGCTTTACAGATATGCATCAGCCTCTCCATCAAGATTTTTATTCTAACATAGGTTCCAGGGATTGGACTCAGGCCATTTGGTCAGCACTTTTACCCACTGGGCCATCTGTTCTGTCCCTTGATTCTAATTTCTGACATTGGGTCTGTGTCTATTCCCATCTGATTATGGTGGCCCGGTGACTATTCATTTACATTTACCTCTTTCTAGAAGACTTATTTTTATTTGTGTGTATGTGTGTGTGTGTGTGTGTGTGTGTGTGTGTGTGTATATATGTATACAAGGGTATGTGTTTGAGTGCAGTGCCCTCAAAGGCAAGGAGAAGACACTGAATCTTCTGGCTTTGGAATTTCCATGCCTGTGAACTGAACTGGGTCCTCTCCAAGAGTACTCTGTACTCTTTTCTCCCCTTCTTTTAAAAGACTTGTTTTTATTTATGTGTATGTGTGACTCTTTATATGCAGGCCAAAAGAGGGAGTCAGATCCTCTGTAGCTACATAGCTGCCCAGTTTGGGTGCTGGAAATTAACTCTAGTCCTCTGGGAGACAGCACCAAGCACTCTTAACATCAAGCCCCAATATGCTAGTCCTTGAATGGGGAGATTCAGATTTGAAATTGCTTGGAATACCATGGCCAAGAAACGCAAGCAAGCAGAGTGATGAGGCCCAAGATCACTGCAGCAGTGAGAGGTAACAGCCAGGAGGGGAACAGGCACAGAAGTCTCCTCTCTGAGGCAAGATTTAAGTGCTCCAGGGTGACTCATGACAGCAGAGCAATTCAGGGAACTGCCTTCTTGAGCAGGAGTCTGATGCAGCAATTCCAGGAAGTGGGGTGTCGGCTTGGTGCTCAGCCGTTAGAGATCCATTTCAAGCCCTCAGCAGCATTAGCCTTCACTCTCTGACACTGGATTTCTCCCAGTCACTCACATTCTAACTCTGTGAGGCCCAGACAGTGAAGCAGACCAAGTCCAGGGACCTGGGCCCCACTCCCAGGTCACCAGACTGTCAGTTGGAGCTGACTGGAGATTTGGCTGCTAACTATCCCCTAGAGGTTTGTGAGGTAGAGACTTAGGCTCCACAGTAGTGCTATTGGAGGCAGTGGATCCTTTGGGGGTTGTTTCATGGAAGGTTTTTAGGTCACTGGGGTCATGCTTTCCAAATGTATTATGAGACCCCTGAGACCCTAGCCTCTTTTTTCTTTCTTCTTTTTGTGTGCATGTATGGTGTGTGTGTGTGTGCACGTGTGTGCGTGTGTGTGCATGTAGAGGCCAGGGGTCGACAGGGGGCATCATCCCCAATTGCTCTCCAACTATTTTTTATTGAAATAGAATCTCACTGTGTAGTCAAATCTCACTGTGTAGTCTTGGCTGCCCTAAAACTTGCAGTGGAGACCAGATTAGCCTTGAATCACAGAGACCTGCCTGCATCTGCCTCCTGAGTAATGGGATTAAGCCATTGTGGGTAGCATTATGCCAGGCCCTCCACCTTACTTTGTGAGACAGGGTTTTTCACTGGAGCCTGCTGATGCAGACTGGCTGGCCAAGTGCCAGGGATCCTCCTGCCTCCACCTACTCACAGCATCTGCACTTACCTTTTTATATGGATGAGGGGTTCTCATACTTGTGTGACAGTCATGTTACTGACTAAGCCATCTCCCCAGCTCCTCTTTTGCCTTCTGGTGTCAACATGAGCAACTTTTCTCAGATGCTCTCTTCCTGATGGTGAAGTACCAAGGGGGTCAATCTCCCATAGACAGGAATAAAAGCTGTAAGCCAAAATAGACCTTTTCTCTTACAAGTTGGCTACTTCAGAGATTTTCTTACAACAACAGACAGCTGGCTAGCACAGGGAAATGCCAGGCAGTGTGGCTACCCAAGATTCCTTGCACAGGGAAATGCCAGGCAGTGCAGCTACCTAAGATTCCTTCGCATGGCAGACAAGGAAGGGGGCTGACTTTTGTTTCACAGGAGACAGTAGATGCAGCAACCTCTTTCTTTCTAGCTGGTCCTCACTCTTCAGGACATGGGCTGCTTCTCTAAAGGTACAGGGCAGAAGCCATCAACCATGGACACGGAGCTGCCCATTCACATGGGCCTCTCTCTGGATTCTGGTCACACCACCGGAGAAGCAGGTAACTAAGGCGGGGAGGCACTTCATCTCAGAGCCCCTCCCCAGAGCATGAAGGCCCTGGCAGCTGGTTGAATCCTACCCGCAGCATGGACAGTCTATGAGAGGGAGGATGGAGAGCAGGCTGTAAGGGCTTGCAGGACTCAGTGAGAATCACAGGATATAACTCGAAAAGTCTCTTGCCACGGGCACTCAGAGCACGTCCAGAGGTCAGCAGTCACTAGAAGAGGCTGCCTGTTGCGGTTCGCAACCAGTGGTTCGCAACCAGCGGTTCGCAACCAGTGGTTCGCAACCAAGGGTTCGCAACCCTTGCAGTTCGTCATGGGGTGGTGACCCCCAGCTGTAAAATTATTTCATTGCCACTTTATAACTGTAATTTTGCTACCGTTATGAATCATAATGTAACTATCTGCTATACAGGATGGTTTTAGGTGACCTTGGTGGAAGCGAAGGGTCATTTGACTCTCCAATGAGTCATGACCCACAGGTTGAGAACCACAGCCCTAAATTCATGTATTGAATTTAAGTTGAATTCAATGAGTTTGTGTTGGGAAGTGAGAACTTTTGGTAGCTCTTTGTGGGGATTAACATCTATGAAAGAAGAGCGTGATGAAGGGAGTTTGGTTCACTTTCCGCCCCTCTCTTCTGTTACGGTTTGGAGGTGAACTATCCCCCATATATTTGTGTGCTTAAACACTTGGCTCCCAGCCAGTGGTGCTATTTGGAAAGGTTGTGGAGCCTTTAAGAGGTGGAATCTCACTGGAGGAAGTAGGTTCTGGGGGTTAGGCCTTAATTTCTTATCATGTAGCCCCACTTCCTGTTTTCTCTTGTTTCCTGCAATGCCTCCTGTTCTTGCTACCAAGCCTTCCCTGCCAACTGCCATGAAGGAATGCATCTCCTTCAAATTTTATGTCAGAATAAACCTCAGATTTCTTGTTAAGTATTTAATATTACAGATACCTGTCCCTTTCACCCTGTGAAGACATGGTATTTCTCTTCGGGACATCCCAGCAGTGAGGCACAGTATTGGAAACACAGAGAAGCCCTCACCAGAAAGGGAACCTGATGGTGTCTTGGTATTGGATTTGTGGGGTTCAGAGCTGGGAGAAACAAATGTTGTTTGGAAGTTCCCCAACTTGGGGTATTTTGTTCCAGCAGCAGACTCAATAGGACTCAATAGGACAGCTCTAGCAGGTCCTGGTCAGAGGCAGAGTCCTAGGTGCCTTTGTGGTGGGAAGTAGGCTGCTGCTGTATGAAATCATGGTAGCCGACCAGAATGACACCAGGAAGACACCATCAACCACTCTGTAGAGACTGCCCCAGGCAGTGGAGGTGCTGTCTGCTGCTGGAGCTTCATGGGAGAAGGGTTGAGTTTTTGGCCTATAGCTAAGTAACTGTGTAAAACTCTGACTGGAAGGCAGACCTCCTCACCTTTATCAAGTGGCATGGGACCTAATGGGACAAATGCACACCACGTGCTAGGCACAGCGTCTGCTGAGGCTGAGTGTTGGTGAGACCTCCCCCGATGCTGTGGTTCCTGTCAGGGGTTTTCAAGACAGGAAGTGTCCATTCATACAAGATTAGAACTGGGGTGTCTAGGGGCCTCTTCCGTGTGCATTGTTATCACTTGGAAAGAAATGGGAACTGAATGAAAAGATCCCCAAGGCTCATGCCAGATGCAAACATGAGCTTGCAAGGCCTAGGCCCTAGGCTCCTGCACCCCACCCATCTTCCCCTTGCTAGCCAGATCAATGAAAGCTTTGATTCCTACAGGGACAGTTGCAGGTGCCTTCCACTATAGCACAGAGCCTCTCCTCAGAGAGTTGACTCCTGGGGAAAGGACAGGCCTGGCACCTACCCAGGGATTTTTCCAGGGGCTGGGAGAGTGGAACCCAGAGTGGGACCTTCTCCCTGAAGGATATGTTTATCTGGTTCTCTTTGACTCTGGCTGGCTGTTCAAGGCACTGTGGTCTCTCCCCTGGCTTCCTTAACTTTTTCAAAAGCATTTTTGCTGTGTGAAAAACATTTTAATTGGTGCATCTGTCCTTGGGGAGCAGGGGCCTGAAGGAGCTTTTCTCAGCTGCCATCATGGTTACTTTTCTAATTGGGAAAATACCCAACAAAAGCAATTTATGAAAGAAAAGGAGGTGGTGGTGCATTCCTTTAATCCCAGCACTTGGGAGGCAGAGGCAGGTGAATCTCTATTAATTCTAGGCCAGCATAGCCTACAGAGCAAGTTCCAGGACAGCCAGGGCTACACAGAGAAACCCTGTCTTGAAACACAAAAAACAAACAAATAAACAAAACAAACAATAAAAGAGAAAGGAACAGTGTGGGAGGAGTTTTCCTGTCCCCACAGCGTTCCCAAATGAACCACTCAGAGACTTAATATTAATTATAAATGCTCAGCCAATAGCTTAGGCTTATTACTAACTAGSTCTTACAATTTAAATTAACCCATTCCTTTTAATCTATGTGTTGCCACATGGCTCATGGTTTGCTACCTAATTTTGTACACGTCCTGCTCCTTTGTATCTGGCTGGTGACTCCTTGCTCCCTCTGTCTCTCCTTGAGACTTCACTGACTCTGCCCTTCTTCCCATAATTCTCCTTGTCTGTGTCTCCTGCTCAGTCTCTCCTGCCCAGCTAAAGGACAGTCGGCTCTTTATTAACCAATGAGAGTAGTACATCTTTACAGTGTACAGAGATTGTTCCACAGCAGAAGGGTTCATTCTGGCTCACAGTTCAAGGGACAATCTATCACGGTGAGGAAGGCAGGGCAGCAGAAGTGTCAGGTCACATCACACCCATAGTAAGGAAGCAGAGAGATGGATGCTGGGATGCAACTTGCTCTCCCCTTTGTATTCTGTTTGGGACCCGCACATGGGTTGGGGCTATTCACGGTTAGGGGAGGGGGTCTTTCCACCTTAGTTAGCCCAATCTAGAAAATCCCTTATAGGCATACCCAGATTTTTTTCCCACGTTGATTCTAAATCCCATCAACTTGACTGTCAAGAGTATTCACCATAGCTACCATCTTGTTCTCTCCCCCCAACTGGCCACGCCTCAATCTCAGGGTCTCCCGATGACAAATGCATAAGTGGCTGAAAAATCGACAAGCTAGATTCTGTCTAATTAATAAGCCTTTTGCACAGCAAAGAAAGCAGTCAGTAGGGTAAAGAGAAAACCCACAGAATGTAGGGTGAGATCCGACAATTCTCCGGTTGGCTAAAGACTAGTAGTCAGAATGCACTCGGAACTTAACCAGCAGCGACTACCCAAAGTGAGCTGACTATGGAAGAGGAAGATGGCATAGATGGACCAGGAAGAAAATGTCATCGTGAAAACCGTTAGTTTGCATTATTTTGTAACCCAACTCAAATAAACAAGCAAACAGTGGGGTAATGAACTGAAGAGACACATCTCCAAAGAAGAAAAACAAATGGCCTACTGAGCATATGAAAATATATGGAAAGCCAGGCATTATCAGAGAAAGCAAAATTGCAAAAAGGGCCAGAGCGATGGCTTAGCAACAAAGAGCACTTGATACTCTCCCAGAGGACCCAAGTTCTATTCCCAGCATCCCTACTGGATGGTTCATAAATACCTGTAACTCCTGCTCCAGGGGATCCAGTGCTGTCTTCTGGCCTCCATGGACACCTGCAGACGGACAGACAGACAGACACACAAACACACACACACAGGTGGGAGAGGGGGAGAGAAACAACAAAAAACTCGGAAAGTGAACACAGCAAGGAGAATCTCTCCCCAGTGAGAATGGGGAGAAAAGGTCGGTGATGAAGTGGAGGAGGATGCTCCCGTGCCGCTGCGAGAAATGTGAACCACTGCCCCCATTGTAGAGAGCAGCATGGAGGTTACTCAAACATTGAAAAACCAAAGTGTCATATACCACAAGCAAACTCATTTCTGGATGTGTCACCATGGGAGATGAAATCACCTTAGCAGAGTTAGAGGTCTGTGTGCCCATGTTGACTGCAACGCTTCCCACAAGAGCTGAGGTATGGACCAGCCAAGGTGTCCATGGAGCAATGAGTGGCTAGGAAAAGTGTGGAATCCACAGAACGGACTATTACTTATTCATTAATAAAGAACAAAATTTGTCCTGTAATTTGAAGCAACATGGGTAAAAGCTGGAGGCCATTATGTTAAGGTGACACATAGGAGAGACACACAGGGACGGATTACGTATGTATGTATTTATATATGTATATATGTATGCATATTTGTATGCAGGAGCCCAAGAGGTTGATCTCAGGCAAGGAGAAAATGGGATAGCAGACACTGGGGGCTGGAGGCATAAGGAGATGGGGAGCAGAGCCTTGAGAATAAGTACCAAAGTACAGTTAGAATGGGGAACAAGTCCCAGGGCTCTGAAGGAGAGGTGGAGAACCATGGCCCAGCACAACTTCTCATGTGCTGTGCAAAGAACTAAAAGTCAGGAGTTCAAAGGCTCCAAAGGTCATGATATTTAAGGATGGAGATGCCAAGGACCTGGGACTGAACATTATGAGATGTGCGTCCCTGAAGTATGCACAAATATTGCCAATTAAATATGTGCTGTCATTAAGTGTTAAAGCAGAGAGATAAAGGAATAAGGCCAGTAGTGGGGGTCAAGGATGAGAGGGTAAGAAAGGCGATGCTGATTTGGCCTCTAGAGACCAGCAAAGGTGCTGGGAGGGATCCTGGCAGCCAAGCACGGTGGCCTGGCCTGTCTCTCATAGCCTTCTGGGCATGCCCGTCAGTGTGTTGCCTGAAGCATTCTCCACCTGTTTTGTCCTCCCTGGCTCTGCTTTGGGGTCCCCAGAAGTTCTCCAAGCACCTGGGTGACAGCCAGAGCTTGGCTTTGTCCATCCTTCCCAGAGTCTGTCCTCACCCAGCTGACAAACTAATTAAGACAAAAGTCAAAGGTGGCTGTGGTCTTTGGACCTGGCCCTTCTCCTTCCTACTTGTGTTAGGTGACAGGTGACCTGATGAGGGGGCTTGTTTCAAAGTAGGTGATGGAGCCTTTGCGTTTCCCAGCAGGATAAATATGAACCAGGCATTCCTTCTGCAGCCTTCTGTCTCTGGCATTTGTGACATTTATTGCTCTTTTTGTCCCAGGGCTGCAAATTGCTTCAGATAAACAAGGCGAAAAGAATGGCTAGTGCTTGGTTCCTGCTAAATGGCTGGGCTGCGGGAACATTGTGCCTTGAGGAATTCCCGGGCAAGGTGAAGGGCATGCAGCCTGCACACAGCATGTTCTGTTCTGAGCAGAAGCCTGGTGGCTCCATCCTTCGCTAAGTCTCGCATATGTCAGCAATTAGGGCAGGGGGTGGGGGGTGGGGGACGCGGTGCGAATTTCAGCTCTCAGGTTCTCACATAGCTTGTGTTGTTTGCTGTGGGGCCTGGATCTGGCGCAGCGGAGAGCAAATGTCAGCTCTCAGCAAGACCTCTGCCAGGAGCTGGCTCAGAGAGAGGCCTTTTTGGCTGGAGGCTGCCTTCTAGGCCACACCTGCTGGAACGCTGACTTCCACTCTCTGCCCTTCCACCTTGTGGGTCCTGAGCTATCCCAGGAGCTTCTCCTGCACCCGTAAGTCCACGCAAATGGCTTCACAAAGTGTCACGTGGAGAAGCCCTGCAGGGTGACGCCAAGGGCTTCCCCAGTTTGCTCAGTTTCCTGTCCTTCTTGTGCGTGGGTGTGGATTGTTCCCCTGAAACTCAGGCTGGAGTTTAGTCCGTGTTGTGGGGGAGTAGTAAGGAGGCTGGGACTCTAGTAGACTGGGGGGCTTGGAGGTATGTCTTTAGGAGGTGATTAATATCAAACAAAGACATTAGAGTGAAACCCTGTGTCGGAATACTGGCGGCTTCCCAAGAAGATGGCAAGAGACCAGAAGGGATACAAACATGCTAATTTCTTGTCCTTCACCGTGAGATGCACTGGCTGCCTTGAGAATCTGCTAACGAGACCATCAGCCGCTGAGGTTCCTGCATCCCAACACCCATGAAACCAGACCTCTTTTCTTTATTTTTTTTTAAATTAATTTTTTAATGTTTGAAGCAGATCACATATACACTAGGCTGGCCTTGAACTCACTAGGTAGCCAAGGCTGACCTTGAGCTTCTCAGTAGCCTGCCTCTACCCCCTAAGGGCTGGCATTACAGGTGAACTGGCAAACCGGGTCTGTGCAGGGCTGGGGACCAAACTGAGGGCTTCCTGCATGCAAGGCAAGCGTTCTACCAGCTGAGCAACATCCACCCCTGAACTTCTTTCCTTCACTCCTCACCCCATCTGTGGCCTTCAGTTATGGCCACGGAAAGCAGGACACATCTCCCTCGTGGGCATGAAACTGTTTCATGGTTCTACCACCTGCCTGACCCTGTAGCTGTAACTTTATCCACAGACTGCTGTGACCCATTTCTTGGGGTCTAGGGCTGGATTCGTGTTTTGGTTCCCTACAGGCCCTGGAGGTAGACAGATTCCCAAGGAATCTGGTCCATCTTTCCCATTGGACCACACCAGCGGCAATAAGGGAAGATGGGCACCCGGAAGCCATCGTGGACCTGTGTCTATGCCTCATCATTTGTCATAAAGAACATTTAAAAATATTTTAACATTTTAAATATAACATATGAAGCCTTTTCAAATAAAATTTTTGAACTGTCCTGTAAGATTCATGGGAGGAAGGTCAAATGGGAACCCCAGCAAGCTAGCTCATGGCATAGGGCTGTCTAGACTAGGTGGAGGGAGACAGATGGGGTGGCTCAGTAGGTGAAAGTGCGTGATACCAAGTCTGAGAATCTGAATCCAAGCCCAGGGCCCCATGGGATGAAGGGAGAGAACCGACTCCTGCAAGCTGTCCTCTGATTTCTACACTTGCACCCTGTTGCTAGTCTACCCTGTCCCTGTCACACCCCCATCCTCCCAGACAATAAAAGTGTAAGTAAAACAAGTTAGTGGGGTGAAAGCCGAGGTCTGTCAGCTTCAGACAGCCAAAAGTGAGCTGCATCTGAGATTAAAGCTTCTTGATGTATGCTGATGCAAAAATAAAAATGCAAGGAGAGAGAGAGAGAGAGAGAGAGAGAGAGAGAGAGAGAGAGAGAGAG
>LOJH01000911.1:0-30775 GCA_001685095.1 Ellobius talpinus | reverse complement strand
CTTCTTACCAGTGACTAGAGGTCCGTGTCTCTGTTTCTCTGTCTGTGTGTCTCTGTTTCAACCTCCAGCCCCTTGCCCGAAGCTAGTGAACTATATGGTAGTGCATAGAGCACAGACGGGCATTGTGCGCAGCACACACCAGTGGTTGGATATGGATATTACTGGGGAAAGACAACTGGTCACACTCTTCTAGGTTCAGGAATACAGAATCAAACTTGAATTGAGCACAGTCCATAGTTTGTTTGTTTGTTTATTTATCTATTTATTTTGAGACAGGATTTCTCTGTGTAACAGCCCTTGCTGTCCTGGAACCTGCTTGTAGGCCAGTCTGGCTTCGAACTCACGGAGATCTGCCTGTCACTGCTTCCTGAGTGCTGGGACTAAAGGTGTGCACCATCATCAGCCAGCTACAGCCCAGAGGGGGGATTAACTCATGTTTATTTTAGTTGAGAGGCCCAAGTGGTCACCAGAGACACATGGATAAGGGTAACTAGCCTGTTGGATGAGGAGGCGTGGAAGCAGAGTGGGTGCCCCGCCCGCCCCTTTGGACTACATGATTTTCACACTTCTACATGGTGGCTAGATCCCCTAGTGAGTCCTTTCTCCAAACTGACCTTGCTTCAAGTTGTCAGTGATGCATACTGTTTTAACTTCCAGCAGGACCTAAGCTCTTGGGTGTAACCCTTTCCACTGGTCACCGGGCTCGTCTGCCAGTGCGCACTCTGGTCTATTAGGAAGAAAGACAACTTTCAGCAAAGCCATTCATGATGTTGGTAGCATGTGCCCAGATGACCTCACAATGAAGAATGTCCTGTGCCCTAGAGATGAGGTTATTGCCAGCCTGTGACCTCTCTAGGAGTTCAGTGGCACATGACTTATTTCTGGGGAAAGGTCAATGCATCAGACTATCTAGAGCAAAGAACCCCAAGAGACTGGAGTGGACTCTGGCAGGGGCCGGAGAGACGCAGGGGACTGGGTAGGTGAAGACTCAGACCGGTCCCATAGTACAATATCCAATTTTCTCCTCCTCTGAACTCACTTTGACTTCCCTTATAGATCCTTCTTGTCCATGTTAGACTCTGCGGAGGCCTAAAGTCATGTGAACAATGGGTCAGACGAGAGCATTGTTTCTCTGTACTCAGAAAGACCAGTCTGGACATCCATGTGGGTCAGCCAAATGCATGAGGACCCCCAGGCCCTCAGGCGGGGTTTCACATGCAACTGGTAGCATGTGTATCTGGGGAGACTCCAGCTTGAGTTTCTGTAATCACCTAAGTGGTGTCAGACTCACACTTGCTGTTGCTGCTCATAGAGTGGTGATGGCCTTTGTGTTACCGTCCTGCCCTGGGTGCTGGGTGTTGAGATAGTTGTATGCTGGTGGCATTCTCCTGATGTTTCTGGCCAATTTTCTAGGAAGACTGTATTGTTGGCCTCCTCTATTGCTCTCTAGGTCTGGCAGACACTGGACCAGGCTCAGTGGGGCCCCAGGAAACCCCACCATCGAAGTAGCCTCTGGTTGGTCCTGTCCTCCTGCATAGAGCTCCCTGCAGGTACTCGCCTTATCATGTGGCTTTCCCCAGGGCAAGACCAAGCTCTCTTCCCCCTGGACCTGGCTAGACGTCCTCTGCCCCACTTGGCATTCAGCAAGTGTTGGCTGAAATCCTACTTTGCCCATTGGCCTCTGGCAGCTCCTAGTGCAGCCTTGAGTGGAGACTCCCAGAAGCCTTGGAAGCTGTCATTCAAGGAGGTCAGTGGGAGCAGGGTCTGGCCACTCCTTTCTATGCAGACATACTTCCTTGGTCTGCTTGGCTGTGCCATTGGCTCTGGCCAGGAGCATTGATCCACATGACTTATCCTTTATCTTACCTCACCAAGGTTCCTACACACATGTGGTGGTGGGGGCATCTCAAGACCCCCAAGAGACGCCTCAGCTTTTTCAATAGACACTGGGGAACACTCTGCTCAGCAGGGTACACAGATACCTGCGGCCACCAGAGCAACCCCAGGCCAACATAGCCAATTTCTTTTCAGAAAACTCAGCTACCTGCCAAAAATAAGAGAGCCATTCCCAGGAACCTTTGGACTCAAATGGCGGTCTTCCTGGAGCTGGGGATCCAGAACAGGAAGGAGGAAAGGCTAGGTCTGCAGCCAGGTGCCACGGGGATTGCAGCCTTGCCAGGGGATAGCTGCTTCCAGAAGGGCAGGAAGCCTTGGGTAGCTGGGGTCCTACCTGAGAGGACACTTGCCTAGCATAGGAGGGAAGCTGGGCTTGACACATAGGAACACAGACAAACAAGCAGCGCGTTTGCGATGCTCCAACTCCCGCAGGTACAACCTTAGGCTTTGACTATGTGACTTGGGGTGAGCAGCTGACCTTTAGCCAAGACCAGAAAGTAGAAAAGAACATCTGGAAGGACTGACAAATGAGCTGTGCAAAGACCTAGGCATCAGGACACAAGGTGAAATGGCCAAGGAACAACTGGGGGAAAGGTCTGCCATTTCTGTGAACCACAACCGATTAGGACATCGATATCCTTGTTTGCAATAAATGAGTGCAAAACAGAAAGAAACAGAGGCAAAGATTGTGAAAACGGGTGGAGGTCACATAAGATGGAGCGCAGGTTGATGGAGTCAGATACATGAAGATGAAAGTTACTCCCAAGAGTGTCCAAGTGTCAGAAGGGTACAGTGTTTGAAGACTGACCATCTCAGGGGGCCAGTTCAAGGAAGTTGTCCTATCCCTACACTATGGGTGGGACCAGAAGAGCAGCAGACATGGTCCCCGGGGTGTTCATCAGAGCAGATATGCCTTGCTGTGCTGCCTCAGTGGTCCCCATCTTGGGCATCCTCAGGGTGTTTATTGGAGTTTTGTGTGCAGTTGGTGCTAGGCCAGGTCACTGGATGGCCTGGGCAGAGGAGGATATGGGAAGATGGCAGATAGGCATCTGGGGAATATCACATGGTTTCAAAAGGAGGGGCATGGGTCATTCCATCTCAGTAAAACAAATCAAGAAAGTCCCTCAGGTACATGCCTAGAGGTTTGTCTCCATGGTGATTCTAAGTTCAGCATGGCAATAGTGAAGACTATCACCCTGGAAGGGAATGGGGGCTGAGGAGAACAGAGCCCTTGCTTCTAGCTGGGTTCAGATGCACCCATGGCACGGAAAGGCCAGGCCAGCCACTTGCATAGGATCTTTGCTCCCAGGTCTTCAGAGAGTTTCTGTCTGATGAAGTGGGGACCCAGGGATGGGGGGGAGGGGGCACGGGCAGATGGAGATCAATGCCACAGTGGATGCCTCCTGGAGTTTTGACCCTTGTCTCCCAGTCAAGACCTCAGGAAGGCAGCCTTGTCCGTTGTCCATCGTGGGTTTCTCAGAGATGCCCCCTGACCTGAAAAGGAAGTTCAGGTCACAATCATGAGAAGTGGCTCCTTCGTGTCTCCAGGGCTCAACTGTTCCCTGGGAGAGCTTGGAACAGGCAAGGGCCTTCACCTGACAGGTGAAGGTGCCTTAGAAGGGCTTCCCTTCAGCCTAGAGTGATGGGGGAAGACTGAGAGGCCCTTTGGAACAAACGACACTGTGTGGTGGTTAATACTGTCAACTTGGCAGGATCTAGAGTCACCATGGAGACAAACCTGAGTCTCTGAGGGAATTTCTAGCTTGACTAGTTGAGGCAGGGAGACCCACCCTAAATGCTGACTGCATCATCCTGGGGCCTGGGATCCCAGACAGAATGAAAAGGGGAAAGAGAGCCGAGTAGCAGCATTCTTCTCTCTGCTTCCTGACTGGATGCCCTGCGACCAGCTGCCTCACGATCCTGTTGTCATGCTCCCCCTCCACGACAGACTGTATCCTTGAACTGTGAGCCAAACAGATCTTTAAATTGCTTTCATTGGGTGTTTTCTTACAGCACTGGGAAAGTACCCAACAGAAACTGTTGTATCCCAGGCATTTTTCACCCCCTCGAGGGACTCTGTGGACCCTATGGCAGCCAGAGGGCCTTGAAGTCAGTCAGCTCAATGACAAGTCACCACCAGCAGGGCTCCCTATTACAGTTTAAGCTGTGCTTCCTCTAAAGATGGGTTGATGTCCTAGTCCAGGGGTGTCTAGTCTTTTGATACAATGGCATGAACTCACTGTCTACAAATGTTTGGGGCCGCATTCATCCTCAGACCCATGTTGCCCCAGATGAAGGTTGGACACATTTGCAGCTAAGCCCTAGTGTCTATGAATGTGACCTTACACGGAAGTAGGAGCTTAGGGAGTGTAGTCATGGTGAGGTCCCAAGGGTGGTGCCTGATGCAGTGGGTACTGTTCTCTTGAGGAAAGAAAAGGGAGGAAGGGATAGGTGAAGACATGAAGAGGCTGAAGGTTTCTATGAGCCAGCCAATGGACTGGCCACCAGTCACAGGCCAGGGAGGGGCTAGAGCGTGTACTACCTGGTGACTTCCAGACACCATAGCCCCGCTGATCACCTTGGTTTCTAACCTAGGCTTCTCGAAACACATTTTCAGGGTCTTGCTGTCTAGTTTGTGGGTCTTTGTAACAGCAGCCCCAGCGTGCGGCACTGTGTCATGTGGTTTGTCCTGCTCTTGTTTCTTTGTGGGTCTTCCTGCTGCCATGGCCACTTCCATCCAATTCCATCAGGTTTCCAGATGAAGGCAAACTAGCTGCTGAAGGCGGTTGCTTCATGTGTGAACTGTTCACAAGTGTGAACCCCCCCATCACCCAACTCATGCTTCATGGCCTTACCCTGCAAAGGAAGAAACTGAGGCTCTTTGCCTGAGGTTCCACAGTCAGAGAGATGGGATACCATGGCCTGTGATGGCATGTCTTGACTTCTTGTCCCCTGTCTTGGCCTTCCAGATTTCAATCTGAGAGGCAAGGAATTGCTATGGTAGGAAATTTCCATGGCGGGAAGAGCAGGATCTGTGGAATCACACTTCTCTGCTTGGGATGTTTAGTGTCAGTATGTAAAGGTTCTTAAGGTGGCCGGTTGGAAATGCAGAGGACCTAGGAGGAGGGAAAGCTGGACATGGTGGTGTGTAACTTTAATTCCAGCACTCAAGAGGCATAGGAATAAAGAAACACACACACACACACGAGAGAGAGAGAGAGAGAGAGAGAGAGAGAGGGGATGGGGTCTATAGGGAGGTCTTTAGGCCATTGGGGTGTGTTCCTCAAAGGAATGATGGGACCCTGATCTTTGCTCCAGTTCTAAATGGAACCATTTGCTCCTCCTGCCTCCATACCATAATGCACCATCCTCCTCCATGCTTGGGGCCAGTAATCCTGACTTTGAACTGAGAGCTAAGCATAGTCCTGTTGGCTCAGCAGGTAACCCGTACCAGGTATTCACTGCAGACAAAGCTGACCCATCCACAAAGCCTTCTAGTGTGAAGGTCCAGGTCAGATGTGACCTGGGCATGCAGTTTATGCCCTGGATTCAGTTCTCCCACCTATAAATGGAAAAGGGGGAAGGTATGAACTGTGGGTGCTGACAGCTACTCTAGCCGTAATGGCTGCATGTCTTTTGTGGGTTCTGTGCTCTGAGGCTGTCCTGTGGTGGATAATTACCTCCAAACATCTGTTTGCTGAGGGAGGCAATGACGAACAGTAGGGACGATGTTGGCAAGCACACATTCTTGGTGTCTTGCCGAAGGCCCTGGCATTTGGACTTGGTGCTGTCTCTGTGTGTTGTCTGCTCTGGTTTTTCAATTATCTCTTTTTCTGGAATCCTAGAGCACTGAATCCATCAAGCTGACATCGTGCAAGTGCCACTGATGGCTGGGACCCTGGTGAGAACCAGGGTGAGAAGCCTCTGACTTCCTACCGCCTCGGAATTCATGACTACTGATATGCACCAAATGGCTTCCTGGAGGTCCTGATAGATGAGCTGCTGAGGTATGGGGCTGTAGGCAGCTTGTCCAAGGCCTTTCAGCATCGGAAGTATTGTTGGTTCCCAGGACTTCCAAGTACCCATTATGGTCCTCCCATCTCTCTCCTTCAGCTAACTCACATGATGGCACCAATTGTGTCTGGAAAAGGGCCTGAGATACTCATTTGGGGGTCATCCAGTTCCTGGAATTGAGAGGTCTGTGCTCCAAGCAATGTTCTGTGAGCAGAAGGTGTTTGCCTGAGCTTCAGATGGTAGTTTGTTACTAGGATAATGGCTTTTTCTTTTCATTGTTATTATTAATATAGTTATCTTGTGGTGGAGGAGAAAGTTTATTATAGATATGTGGGAGAGCATAGCCAGAGTCAGGGACATCTGGGAGAGTCCAGAGTGAGTATAACTTTTATTATTTTTAAATATACATATGGGTATGTGTTTGTGTTTGGGTATGTGCACATGAGTGCAGGGACCTGGGGAGGCCAGAAGAGGTTATCATATATCATAGGTAGTTGTAAGCTACTCAATGTAATTGTTGGGAATTGAACCCAGGCTCTCGTTAAGAACAGCAAGTACTTTTAACAGCTGAACCATCTCTTCAGCCCCAGGACAGTGATTTTTGTAGGCACAAGAAACCACCTCTGTCCCATTTCCTTCATGATCAGTCCTGGTCAATGGTACTCATGGACAATGTCATGGTGGGTAGACACCGTCTCTGATGCCTTCAACTCTAGCGTGAGACCCAGGTAACAGTCAAGACTTTCTTAGCTGTGCACTGCCTATCTCTTTTATTTATTTTTATCTTCTTTTTGCTTTTAAGTGCTAGTACCAAGAATTTTAGAAAATATGTTCCAGGCCTGGGGAGATAACTCAGCTGTTAAAGTGTTTATCACACAGGCACAAAGACCTGAGTTCATTCTCCAGAACTCATGCAAAGAAGTCAGGCATGATGTCCCATGCTTGGAATCCCAGGTGGAGACAGGTGGATTCCTGCAGACTCCTTTGTCAGCCAGTCTACCCTACATGGAAAGTTACAGCCAGTGAGAGATCCTTTCTGGTAAAGAAAGCAGACGGCACCTGAGAAATGATGCTGGAAGTTGCTTCTGGTCTCACACGAATGTGCACTAATATACATACCCTCAAATACATGTGATTCCCCCATAAACACACACACACACACACACACAAATCTTTAAGCTAAAATAAAATGCAGTATGCAACCTCTTGGGTTCTATGTCTTGCTGTCTAAGGCAAGTGAAGACTGTCAAGCCTTTTCTGTTTGTCTTTTGCCTCCATTTCCAGAAGGGAAAGATGGGTAGATGGGTGGAATCTTTTCCTTCATGTGAAATCAGCACCAGAAATTCCAAGTGTACCAGCATCAAAGCAAGAAAACAAATAGATTTGTCTCTATGGGCAAACTTTGCCCAGATGGGACCGAAAGTGGAATCTCCACTCTGGGTTTTCAAACTCAAGGGTGAAGTAGCCTTTGGTCAAATGCTAACAAATGGGAAACAAAGCCCAGAATGTTCTTGGGCAAAGCTTTGGAATTATATTCAAAAGGCATATAAATAGTTCTTCATAGTGAGGGCCAGGCCACAAAGCCACGTCCCAAAATAGCAACCGACTTTCCAGCATTGTGGTGTTCTGTAAAAGCTGCACGACCCAAATCCCACCATTATCCACTGAGAAATCCTGGGCCCCACCTTACCTCCCTCAAGGCTCCACCCTGCTCTCTTTCCATTATTCATTGGCATGCTCTGACTAGGAGAAACACGTGTAACCGAGCTCAGGAGGCCAGGGCTTCCCCTCCACAGCCTGGGACAGGATCCCTTCCCCCTCCCCGTTTGTTACTGTTTGTTCTGGGAAGGAGGAGTGTGGGAAAGTGGCTGTGGTCAGCTTTCAGGTGACACCTCATTGACAACAGACAGCAGTCATTTTAGAAAACAACTCCAGAGCTGCAGCTCTGAGAAGTGGTGCAGGGGCCACCCAGTGTCCTCTGTAGGGGCAGGAGGAATCAGTTGTTGCTGAACGACTGGGGAGAGACAATCCAAGTGGCCTTGGATGATCTGGTTTTTGTACGGTTCACCAGCAGCTGGGTTGTGCTGCCGTCCTTTGCTAGGCCAAATGCCTGAGAGCGAGGGTTTAGGAAGGCAGGCTTATTTTGGCTGATTCTGAGGTCTTGTATTCTGACTCTGTTGTTGGTGTGACGTCTTGTTCTATGCTTGGCTGCTTCTGTCGCTGGGGCTTTGTCTGTGGGGAAGAGAAACATCATAACATAGTATGTCATAACACAGTCACTCACCTCATGTCAATGGGGATATAGACACACCAAGAAAGGGTCAGGAACAAGATACTTTCTTCAAAGGCAGGTCCTCACTGACCTACTTCCTCTAACTAGGCCCGCTTCCTAAACTTTCCACCATGGATGATGCCTATGAATCCCTGGATGAACCTGCTATTCCCACAAACCATGTGTCAAAGGCTGATTGTCATCTGACGGGCTTCTGAAATGTGATTGGGTCATGAGGGTTCAGACCCAATCAGTGCATCTCTAGATAACATATAACACCTAATGTCTAGAACACACTAATCCTGCTATATAGTCTAGGGCAGAATAAGGGGAAAGATCTATGCAGGGTCAATACTGAAACACCCTTCTTTTCCCCCAATGATTTCAACCCACCTTCTGCTGAGGTCGTAGATGTGGACCTGCAGAAACAGTGGACTGAATATACAGCAAGAGAGGTCTGTGTAGGGTAGGCAGTCATCAGAGCCCTTGCCAAGCAGACCTACATCTTCAAGGAATAGTTACTGGTCCAGGGGGAGGATTGCCCTGGTTCTCATGGAGTAGCTGGTGTTTTCCTTTAAACTGACAGCTGCCATCAGCATTAGAGACCAAGGTAAGGCGAACCTTCAGAACTTCTCCAGGTACCCATGGACAGCAGCTCTAAGGGTGTGGCCAAATGATAGCGCACATCAAGGACTCAGAGCTGTATCCTGGTGCCCATCATAATCCCAGAACCTTCTCAAAGGCATGCAGACCCTGCACACACCTTCCCCCGTGGTTTGAGGAGGGATGACTACCCTGATGCACAGAGCGCCCCAGAGGAGAGTTGTCACTCTCTGAGGTGAGACTGGAGGGTCTTTCAGCTCCACTTGCAGGATGCTTCACTGCCTACCTACAGAACTCCTTCATCATCCTGCCCACCGGACGATCTCCCCAGCCTTGTGTGAGTAGAGTTGCTAAATCTCTACTTTGAATCAGATACCCAAAATTAACAGAAGTTTATGACTTTTTTCCTTGACACTTACGAACAGATTGGAAAACAGTTCGGGTTTTAAAACTTGAAGGGAGTACTTCTGCCTGCTTTGCTGTTCTCATCCCGGAGCTTTGGGCCTCGTGGCACTCAGCAGAGGTGCTGTCATGGGACGTTCATGATGACCCACACCCAGGGAAAGGGTTTCCACGTCCGTGCTCTGAGAGTTTGGCCTTGGCCTATCTACCAAGGGCCCAGGTGTTCAAGGGTTGGGTTTACATGGCTCAAGTCTCCTGACCCTGACTTCTTGTCGTGTTCCCCTTCAGACCTGGTGGAAAGCAGGGTAAGCACTTCATTGAGTGAACAGGTAAGCATGTTGGGGTGGAAATGTCTAAATAACCAGCTGACGCCACCTGAGCAAGGCTTAAGGTCTTCAGCATCAGTAGATGACAGCAGGGACATCTTCCATGGGGCTTGGGTTTGGCCAGAGCATTGGGGATTTAGGTTGCTTTGACAGACAGTAGTGTCTGGAGGAAATGCACACAGGCATTCATCCTGGGACAGTCCTATGACATCCTGGGGTGGGAGTGGGGGCATGGCCAGGGCACAGACAGCAAGGACATGAACCTCAGTTCCCTAGTTTCTCTTGGCCCTCTAACAACCTCCTCTTTTGCATGCCAATGCGTAGGTATGCGCCCACACCGCAGGCAGCTCAGCTTATTCTTAGCCAGGTCTCCTCCACTCCATGGCCATTTTCAGCTGCTGAGGAATTCCTTCCTCTTGAGACTTTCCCTCCCACTCAGAATCTCTTCCTCTCTAACCACGTGAACCGATGGGTCTGCAGAGGGACCAGTCTCTTCGGTGTGGAGGCTGGAGCCTCCTGCTATAAGAAGGGAGAAGATACTAACCTACCCATGTGACTCCAGGACTCTTGCTGGGACTAGGCAAAGTCAAAATGCAGGAAACTGAAAATGTGAGTTTGAGTACAGTCTTGCTGGGAGTGGCACAGGAAACTCTGCCCTCTGTATGCCTGCCTTCTGCAGCACTCTGCTCCCAGGGCATGGCTTACCTCTATCAGCTTGCTGCCTGGGGTCACATTGGCCATTGTCTCAAAACACTAACCACACAGGAGTAGGCCTTGCTCCTGCCAGTTTCTGTCTCTGTAGCACAGGGCTCCTTTTCTGTCCCAGGCCAGCCTTGCTTTCTGAGTAGTCCTGTTGCCAACAGCTGACATCTTTTTTTAGGGTCATGCCGGCAGCTCAGTATTTGAACCGAATGTTCTCTCCTTGTAGGCCTGGTCGGAGCTTTGGCTGGGAAGGGAAGTGAATGGCTTTGAGGCCGGAGGTTTGTGACATTCCCTTTGACTGCCTGAAATGCCTTCTCCCCAAACTTCATTCTCAAAGCAGCTGCCA
This sequence comes from Ellobius talpinus, assembly GCA_001685095.1. Taxonomy (NCBI): domain Eukaryota; kingdom Metazoa; phylum Chordata; class Mammalia; order Rodentia; family Cricetidae; genus Ellobius; species Ellobius talpinus. The sequence continues at coordinate 20,214 of LOJH01000911.1, read as the reverse complement.
TCTTTTTTTTTCTTCCTCTTCTGTTGTCTTTACCACCCTAGCTCTCTCCATACCTATCCCGGGTCTGGGGGCAGGGGGTAAAGATTGGCCTATTATAGCACCCTTGAGACCCAGGCTCATCCTTCACAGAAGTGGAGCGAACCACTCTCCCAGACTAGGATGCTTCAGTAGTAGGTCCTCAAAGTAAGTTAGGGAAGGAGCAACAGGTGCTTAGTCATGTTGGTCTAGACTTTACCATTAAGATGCTCTACAGATGAGGCTCCTAGGACACTGGAGATAAAGTTATGCTCACATAGAGGCAGATTCCAGTCTCTGATCTTGGACCCTGTGGTCCCTCTGCTTGTCATTGCCCCTCTAGGTGCCATCACAGCAAGGGAAGTGACTGTCAGAACATTAGCCTTTCTGGGGAGGTGCTGGCAAAGGGTCCACGTTCCCAAGGCTGATGAGCTGGAGGCCACCTTGCACTACTCAAGGCTCCTGGCAGGCACGGAAGGCTCACTGGAGGCTTCGGAATTGACAGCCGGTCCACACTGGCTAGCTGGAAGCCAGGACTCTGCTGCATTGCTGCAGTCCAGATGGTAGAGGGCTTATCTTGATGTCCAGGATCTGAATGTCACTGCTGTCATGCTGGGAGGCTCTTAGGTCCTATTCTGCCCACACAGGCAGAAAAGAAGACAGTCACTCTGTCCCTGAGGACACTTGACACTCAAGGCAAGCATGCAATCTTCTGCAGACCAAGTATGACTGACTATTTAAAGCCATTTCCCAAGTCTATGACAGTTTTTAAAAGTTCATCAATGCAGTGGAGAGAGGGCTGTGGGGGTGGGAAGAAGAGCTCTCAACAGGTAGCACTGTCTTCTTCCTGTGGCTCAAGGGAAAGGGGTCTTGAGATCGCGTTCCTCGGAGTCTTAGTTTCCTTCCCTGTTGTTGGGGTAAAATGCCCTGACAAAAGCCATTTAAGGGAGAAAGGATTGACTCAGCTCATAGCTCCAGATTACAGTCCATCATGGGGGGGGAGGATGAGGGGCAGGGGGAAGTCACAGCAGGAGTCTGAGGGAGCTGGGCACAGTGCATCTGGAACCCAAAAGCAGAGAACAACAAACACTTCCCGATGTTCTGTGCATGTCCTCCATTTTAGACAGGCCAGGGTGCTCCCAGGGCACCAGTGCCATCACAGTACCCCAGTCTTCTCCCTCGTTAACTTAACCAAGATAATCCCCCATGGCGTGCCCACATCAAGGCGGCACCCAATACTAGCCACTACAGATTCGGCCACGAGTTCTCTTTCTGGAGCTATTTCTCTAACCCTCTTCTCCACGGCCTCTGTCACAGAATGTAGTCAGGATCTGAGAGAGGGACGAAGGACCAAGGACTCAAGCCATAGACAAGCAAGGCTTGGACCCTGTGCCATGTAAGTTGTCACGGTATCCCAGTTGCTCGCACTGGCCCTTGGCAGGATGCAATCTGGCAGTGGTTGCTCTGTGAAAATGTTCCCTTCACAAAAGTCTTCAAGTATATTCTTTCCTCTTGCTCTTAAGGCACATGGCATCATACATCCGACCTTTGACCTGGGCTAGAGGTCAGACTGAGGGCAGGTGGTGGGCTGGCAGACTCTTAGATGACTGTGTTGTTGTTGATGACCCAGGCATTTCTGCTGCGATGCATTACTTGCCTTTGTCTCACTTCCGGTCAGGTGGACAGGACAGGCCTTGGCTGCTTCCAAGCTCAGAACTCAGTAGTGTTCCAGGCAGCACCCTTTCAAGACAGAGTGCTGTCTACCAGGATGCAGGGGAAGGGCTCTGCAGTGGAACTGGGAGGATGAAGTTGTCCTAAAGAGACAGGTGTGCCCCTCTCTTCAGCTGTCAGACTCTTGAAACAATGGTATCCACAGAAATTAGAATTTACCCAGGAGTCTCAGGCTGGAGGAAGGAAAAGGCTGAAGCCTGGTGTCAGTCAGAGGTAGACCTTGGGGCTCAGAAAGAGGTTTCACACAGTTCTGACGACTTGTCACACTGGAGCGTAGACGAGAGGACGGGTAGAACCACACCTTGGCCAGGACTGCTTGGTTCTGCCTATCTCCTCCCCTCTATTCAAACCTAAGTTCCTGGCAGGATATGGAAGAAGCTGGACATGGGGCAGGGTCATGGGCCTCCATGTTCTTCCCCATGTGGCCACACAAGAAATTTCCTTTCTTGCCTTTTACTCTGCTTGCCTGTTTAACTGGTCTATTGAGGCCTAGGCCAGGCAGGACTAACTTGTTAGGTCTGCCGGGGCCTAGGCTCTGACCCTAATAGCTCTCCTTTCTCTTGCCTTCTGTGTGAGCTCAGCTGGATGGGGTCACATTTCCAAGCCTCTGGTTTCTAAAACTCCATTTTCCAAGTTTCCCCATCTCTTCTGTCAGCTTTCCCTCCCTCCTGCTGTGGCACCCCTCTGTGGAGAGAAAGTGGGGGAGGTGGGGGTGGGGCAGAGCTCTGTCTCTTGCCCCAAGACTGGCCTCCTCATAGGGTACTGTGAGAGGGCTGGGCTATGTGACTAGGTCTTGTGACAGATGGCAACAACATTACAGTTCCTACCTGTTCTGTGCCTCCCTTCTCTCTTGGTCCAGAAGATGCCATCGACATGCTATGGAGATGACCAAGAGACAGCACCTGCCTGCTGTCTCAGTGACTGCTGCCTTATCATCATGGTGACCCAGACTGGAGAGGTCAGATGAGCTCTTAAATTCCCACCCCCAGAAGTCGTCTGAGAAGCCTCCTACTCTCGGCTTCCAGTCTAGGCCCAGGATGGTTTAGCTCTCAGCTGCTGTCCTCCGAGCCGGAGTTTTGTGCTGTGTTGATCTTTAGCTCCCAGACTGGGAGAAACCTGCTGGTGGGACCTGTGTTCTACTGAGTGAATCAAATATCCATCACGGATGCCAGGTGGACAGAAGCCTGATAGCCTATTGATGCTTCTTTGCTCCGTTTCAGCCCTGTGCAAAGATGATACCCATGGGGCCCCCTGACCATTTCTGTACCAGTGTCTGAAGGCTTTGGTTGTGTTTTTTTTTTCTGTCTTTGCCACGGCTGGCAATGCTGCACAGATCTCTACCTGTATCCCACCACCCTGGACTCCCTGCTCAGCTTCCTTCCTTCAGAAAGGCACTGAGAGCAATAGAGTGAGTGGCTTTGAGCTACAGTTTTGCCTGGACATCTGGACAATGATTTTAAATATTGACATTTGGTCTGTAGAAGACTGTATGCTTGCCTTGTGTGGCTTCAATTACTGAGTGGCTTGGTCCATTAGAGTAATGTACACACACACACACACACACACGCACGCATGCACACGCACACACAGATACTCACCGCTCACACTGTGGAGAAATTATTTTATCTGCCTGCTCTGCAATTTGTACTGTCTTGATGAAAGATGAAATTAAAAGATGTGGTGCGTGCTGTATTTGTTTACAATTCTGAGAAGCAAGAAGGCTTTGCTGTGAAGAGCTGGGTGGCAGTTGAAACATCACAGAGGATAATGGCTTTCCATGTAGGGAATGGGGTCGCTAGACTGCTGTGACTGGTATGTTTACATGTGGTGTGACTATGTGCTCCCAAGTAGTGGGAGTGTTCATACATGGTGAGTGTGTGAATGACCAGTACACATGTGGGTGGTGTGAGTTCATACATGGTGAGAGCATGTCCACATGCGGTAGGAGTATGTGCTCACACGTGCTATGAGTGTCGAGTTCATATGTGATGTGAGTGGTGTGTTCACACCTGGTGGGAGTGTGGTCACACATGGTGTGACTTCATGCTCTTTCTTTGGCTTTTCCTTCGTGGGCATCGGGTAACCTCCACTGTTCCATCCCTGCTGGTTGATGTGGCTCTGGACTGCAGTCTATGCCTGGCCTGTGGGTGGAAGCGACTGGTCCCAAAATCTGGCTCTCTCCCTCTGTGTTCTCCCTCACCTCCCAGTATCTGTGGATCCAATGAAAAGAGCACGGAAGCCAGCTGTGGTGCTCATCTGTAATCCTAGCACAGAGGAAGCTGAGGCAGGAGGATCATGAGTTGGGAATATTGAATCAAAAACAAATAAAAAAGAAAAATGTCTGCCAGCCCCCAAAGCTCTGAATATCTGTGGAGTCGGCTTCACCTAATTCAGGGAACAAGGGATTGGAAGAGGGACATGCTTCTACCCTGCTGAGTCACTCAGAGTCCACAGTTGTTTCCACAGGCACTGAGCTCCTTTGGTTCTCATGCTTATGGATGCTCTGGGGACAGGAACACTTTGTAGTTTCTCTGGTCTTTGCAGAGTCTAGCTGATGCTACAGATGCATCGCCAGCTAGGGGTTACATGAGAGAGACAGAAACACACTGTCAAGGGGCAACACAAAAGCTGTGGATTTTTTCTTCATAAGGTAAAAGATGAAAGAGCTGAGATTGCATACTACTAGGGGCCCAGCATTTGTAAATAAGTACATAAATGAGACTGAGCCATGGAGAAGCTCAAAACTTAACACATGCTTAGTTTTTGGCCTTGGCCATGGGTGCTGGTCAATCTATTGAAATCTACTTAGATAACCTTTACGAAAGTTAGCAGCTACAAGTTCCCAGATATAATCAACAGATTAGCAGATTCTTAAGAAATTATCCCAATACCCTTTATAGACAGCATTCAAAAGCGTGCTGTGTATTTATTTTCAGCCCCAAGAGATATCTTGGATGCCTTTCTATCCGGTGGACTGGGTTTGAATTGAAGGTTTTATTGCGAAAACACCATGCCATGGATGCTTGAGTCTGCACATAATGGGATGGGCACCTAGCCATCGCCGGCCACATTTCAATTCTGGATGTTCAAGAGATGACGTTTTAGAGTGGCTCGCAGGAGTTAAGGCTGTCCTCTGAGCCTCTGACATGTCGAACTGTGGATTCCAAGTTTATGGCTGTGTTTGCCAATGCCTTCTGTAAAAGATGAATTCCTTTCCCAGACACGATTGTGTTTGGCTGTGCAGCACTGCTGTGCGGGGTTTTGTGGGGGAGACTTGTTTTGCTCAGACCTTGGACGGCGGGGGCAGTGGTCATATCTGTGGCGAGGAGGTTGTATTACCACATGTCTCCTCCTTTCTTTCGCCTTCCTAGACCTGGGAGTCATAAAGCCAAGGTAAACAGAGGAAAAATAGAGATGGTGTAACTTACACAGGGTGACTCAGAACAGAGGGCCCGAAAACTCCCAGGACAGGCAATGCCATGGCTGGGGCACCTAGGCATGCTTTAATGCACACTTCCAATGCTATGAGAGTCATTCGGATGTGGGGTCTGTTTCCACTCTGACTTCCATAAGCTTAAGGCGCAGAAAAGATTAGCCTCTGATTGGTACCCAGCTCTCTGTGGCCCTGCTGCACTGGGCAGGCTGAGGTGTCTGACTGTAGGGCTTCTGGACTGCAGCTCTAACACGGAGGAAGACTAGGAACAGTGAGGTCTCAAAGGGAGGTGATGCAGAGAAAAAGACCACTTTCTCTAGACCCACAAAGCATCCTTATTCTCGGTCCATTTGTGATATTGCAACTGAATACCCAGGGCAGAGCAGCTTATAAAGAATAGAGGTTTGTTTGTTTGTTTGTTTATTTACGGGTCTAGGTGCTGGGGAGCTGGCGAGGAGGGCCTTCATGTGGTTCCAGCCCATGACAGAAGGTAGGAGGACTCACCTTTCAATGTTGTCACATCCAGTGCTGAATTCCCAGCATGTGATTTGGGGTCACGCATTCACACCATAGCAAGCATCACTTCCATTAAGGTTGTCATGCCCACCCAAGCCTGGCTTTATGCATGACTGTTGGACGCCGTGGCTGTCTAGGGTTGTGAACCTCACAGTGAGCCCCTGTTCCACATGCTCCAAGCCCTGGGCTAGATCAGGAAGTGTTTATGGCGTCCTCTCTGCTTAGGAGACCAGTATCCCTGTCTGATGCAAGAAGAGCCAAGGTGAACTGTGAAAGGATGGAGTGGGTGGCCTTTGGCATTGGCCTGGATGGCGCTGGATTCAGGGCTCTGTGGGACCAGCATCTTGATTCCACATTTTTTTTTTGAGACAGGGTTTCTCTGTGTTCCCTGGCTGTCCTGGAACTCACTCTGTAGACCAGGTTGGCCTTGAACTCAGAGATCGGCCTGCCAAGTGCTGGGGTTAAAGGCATGCACCACCCCCATCCAGCTCAGTTCCACTTTTATAAGATCAGGCTCAATGGCAAACAAGGCTGACTATGGGCCCAGATGTGAAGGAACCAGGAGACCACAGGGGAGGGCTGTGGGAGCTGCCGAGTTTAAAGCTTGTGACGCTCAACCTCTGTTGTGCTCTTTCTCTTTATAGCTGTAGTTAAGACTTCAAGTGCTGTTACATAAGAGGCCCGAGAGTGGACACTTTGTCTCCTTTCTTACTTTAGAGGAGATACTGTTTTCTCCATTTACTAGAATGGGGCCTACAGGGGTGTAGTAAATGCCCTTTATTATGTTGAGGTTATGTTCCTTCCATTCCTAGTTTCTTCAAAGGATAATAAGCACTGTCAAAGGCCTTTTCTGTGTCTACTGGGATGATTGTGTGATTTTGGTCCTTATGTCTACTTATGTGCTAGGTTCCATTTATTGGTTTGTGTATCTTGAACCATCCTTGTATCTTTGAAATGAAACTGTCTTGGCCATGAGGTTATTATTATCTTTTTTGATGTATTGTTGAATTTGGTTTACTGACATTTATTGACAAGTTTTATATTTGTATTCATTAGGGAAATTTGTTTATGTGTATGTATGTGTATGCTGTGTACATAAGTTTGTGTGTATGTATGTGTGTGCTGTACACATATGTAAATATGTACCCAAATGTGTGCATGCATATGTGGGTATGTATGTATATGCAAGAATGTATGTGCATTTGTTCACATGTGTAAGTGCTCGTATCTGCTTTGGGTATCAGGCAAATGTTGGTTGCCTGGAGTGACAGAACTTCTGATGGAAGCTATGGCGAATCTGTCCCCTGGGTTTCTGCTTTCTTTGTGGGGAGTTTTGTTTTGTTTTTGTTTTTGTTTTATTTTAAATGACTGCTTCAGTCTCGCTGTTTTTATGGGCCTGTTGAAGTTGTTGGTATGCCCTTGATTTAATTTTGGTAGATCACACATATCCAGAGGCTTGTTCATCTCCTCTAGACTGCCTGACTCTTTTGAAATATGTGTTTTCAAAGCATTCCCTAACAATTTTCTGGATTTCATTGGTGTTCAGTGAAATGTCCCTTTTTTCATTTCTAATTTTGTTAATTTGGATCCCTCTTCTTCATTTTGGCAGAGGTTTTTATAGATCTTGTTTACTTTCTCAAAGAACCAGCTACCTGTTTCATTGATTCTTTGCATTGTTTTTTGTCCCTTTCTCTCTCTTGGGATTGCTCCTTGTGTTAGGCCTCCAAGGTGCCCCAGTCTTAAGCAATAGGCACTCTCTCAAGATGGCACTGGTCACACCCTGAGACACAAGGAGTGATAAAGCCGATATCCTGTCCATCGCTGACTCATTAAACTGGTGGAGTCACTGCTTCACCAGAACCTGCAAGCGTGCTGGTGGAGTCACCGTTTCACCAGAACCTGCAGCGTGCTGGTGGAGTCACCGGTTCAACTGGAGACTCATAAGAACCTGCCTTTGTCCTGAGTGTAAAGCCGTCAGTCTCTCTTCAGGGCCATCTGGTCTACCTTTTGAATGACGCTTCTGCCTCGCTTCCCCGTGGCCAGAACTGGAGGTGTTCTCTGTCCCTTTGCTGTGCAGCCTTCTGTCTTTCCACACTTTGCAGCTGTCCTATCGTCCACGGTGTGACTTCCAACCTCTTCCACCCTCTTTGAGACAGTCTGTGCTTTGTTAGTTAGCCCAGATTCTTTCTTATGAAGACAGCATCTAAGTGACTCTCTTACTCTGGAACTAGAAAATAATAGATTTGTGTATTAGTTACTTTTCTCATTACTGTGGCAAAAGCAATTTAAGGAAGAGCTTCTTTTGGCTCAGACTGAGGGTGCAGGCCATCATGGTGGGGAAGTCATATGGTAGGAGCTGAAGCCACCAATTACACCTTGTCCACCAGTCAGGAAGGAGACAGAGGTAAGGCTGGTTCTAGCTCACTTTCTCCTTTTTTTCCAGTCTAGGATCCCAGCCCCTGGAATGGTGCTGCCCACAGTTAAGGTTAGTTTTCCCACCCCAAGTGGCCATGAGGGAACCACTCACACATAGGCTTGAAGGCTTGTCCTTTTAGGTGATTTTATATACTGTCAAGCTGATAATTCATTACCATAAGGTATTATGAACAAGAAAGCATTCGAGAGGATAGATGTGTGTTAGTTACAACTAACTCTGGCTCACTGTGAATAAGGCTTGAGACTCCTCAGATTTTGGTGTTGGAGGCAAACACTGTACATACCTTGGGATAACTGAACAGCCAGTTGTGGCCAGTGGCATCCACAAGGCTTGTTTTCTGGTTCTTTCCCCTTCCTTGTGCATTAGAAATGTTCAGGGTAAGAACCGACAGGATCCCAGAGTGCAGTCATCAGTCCCTGAGAGAAACCAAAACAGAGCTGAGTGGGACAGTTCCACCAGGGTGACATGAATCTAGGCCTTGGAGGGCAAGAGGAAAACACACAAGATGGGAGTGGCCACTGCAGTCTAGAGCCCTCAGGACCCTAGTCCCCATCTTGGCCTTTTCTTTATTTTCTTGCTTCTTGTGAGGCTGTGAAGGGTATGTGAGCCAGCCTAATAGGGCCTTGTAGCAAGACTTCCCCAAACCTCTTAAAGTACTGAGCATCACGTGGGGGTGCTTTCTTTCCCAACAAGGCCAGCATGCTATCAGGAGGCATGGGGGTGTTGTTTTGTCCAGGAGTCACGATGAGCTTTGCTGAGTCACCCCAAGCTGAGCAAAAGCTGAAGGGCTCCAGGTTTATGATGTGGTCTGAGACCATGCAATGCTGTTTTCAATCTACAAGTCCCGATCTAAGTAATAAAACCTGAGAGAGTTCACCACTTCCTAGCTTAAATTTACCATGGCGGCCAGTCAGCCAATGGTAAGTTCTTGGGTGACTGTGGGCACTGCTGTGTGGCAGGTCAGAGACCTCACCACTACTAATTCCTGACCTTGTAAGGTCATAGCTGTCCTCTCACCTTCCAGCCAGACCCGGCTGCTTCCCGGAAGCCTTCTGTGGCCCATTGAGGAGCCTCTTTCTGTTGAAGCTGTCTATCCATGGGGTGGACCAAACTTCCATGGGAAGCAGGGGTGAGCTGTAAGCACTGTATACTAGAACACTGTTCTAATCCCATATGCACTGAAGCAGCCAAAGGTGACATCATGCCCCGCCCCCAGGCAATACAGCTCTATTGTTCTTGATGAGGCTCAGGACATACTCACGTCCCAAGTTATTGCCTTAGGCTTTCTGAGGCTCCTGGTTCACATGTTCAAAGGACATAGAAAGCTTCACTCTGCTTTCTGGTTAAGCCAGCCCATTGGTACATTGTCCTATGTGCCCGATTGCCACATAGTACATGGCTGACAAAAGGCATGAGCCAAAGAGGTCTGATAATAGGAGAGCAGACAGGCCAGAAAAACCAGAGGAGGGCATTTGGCTCCAGGCAGAGCTGTGTGCAGGTGGAGACCCTTGTACTGGGAAATGCATGTACACGTGTGTGAAGTGTGTGTGTGGTGGAAATGTGTGATGTGTACGGTATGGTGAATGTATGTATGTATGTATGTATGTATGTGTGGTACATACATGTCAGGTGTATGTTATATGTGTATGGTTATGGCATTTGGTATAAGTGTGGCATATATGGTGTATATGTGGTATGTATATAATGTATGAATATGATAGGTGGTATGTGTATTATATGTGGCAGGTAACATATGTATGTTTACATGGGTGTGAAATATAGTATCTGTTGTCCATGTGTATAGTGTATGTTGTGTGGCACGTGGTAGATGTACGTGCAATATGTGTGGTCTTTGTCCATGTGGTGTGGTATATATGATATAAAACGTATGCACATGAATACATATCTACTGTGACCAAAGTTATAACAAAAAGGAAGTTCATGGTTGATTCACTTCCTCTTGGTGCACAGCAAGCTAAAGAAGAGGCATGAAAGAGCCATCTATCATGCTCCTTGCTCTGTGATCCAGGTCACTGCAGGACTGAGTAGGGCTTACCTGTGTGGGGAGACTCATGGAGGGGGTGAAGGGTGGTTCAGCAGGAACCATGGGTCCCAGGCTCAAATGTGGACTCTTCCTGTGGCTGTGGCTCCCCCACAATGTGGCAGTGGCCACACCTCCAGGTGACTGCTGTGTGCCTGTCCTACCTCACATCAGATGTGGCTTGCTTTTGCTGTAACTTGCTAGGTTTTGCTTTGTTTTCCACCAAACACCTGTTGGGCTGAGGAGAGACTAGGAACTCTGCTTTTAGTGGGATACCCTCGAGCAGCTCAGAGTCACGTGATATACTTACAGCTGTGGTCACACAGATCCTCGAGGTCATGGATTCTGAAGACCCTGAGAGAAGAGGACTAGGATTGGACTCTGAATGGGAGAACCAGTCAGTGGTGGGACGGGTCCCCAGTTTGTGAGCATTAAATAAACATCTTTGTAGAAGCAGCCATCTGTCCCTGTCCCATGCTGTTTAGGAAGAAAGCTGAATGACTCTTATTGGGTGAAATACATTCATTTGTGGGATGAATATTTATCTGGGTCATCCAAGAGGCTTGTCAAGTGTGCACCGGAGCATCCTTCATGGAATTCACAGCAGGACCAGCACTCACCCATACAGAGCTTACTACCAGTCACTGGGGCCCTGCTAGGAGGGAAATGGCAGTCACAGCTTTGAGCAGTGGAGGAAGAGTTCTGTCAGAAATAACAACAAACAGAAAAAAGGATTCAGGAAAAGAAGAACAGGGCAGAAAGACCAAGACGGTTCAGATGCAACATAAAAGCAAAGACATACCCAGTAGGTAATATTGGAATGCTCAGAAGAGGGCATTCAGAATACAAGAAAGCACTCTTGGGATGAAAACTCTGTGGCAGAAGGCAAAAAGAAATATAATAGCAGTTTGCATAATAATATGGGGGAAATCATCCAGAAAAATAGAAACAGAAAGAAATAGAAACACAAGAGGAAAATGAAAGAATAAATCAAAGGGAGTACATACAGCAGAAGAGGAATCTCAGAAAAGAAAGAATGATCATAGACATTTATCAAAGTCCAAAGGAGAGGGATCTTCAAATCAAAAGAGCCACTAAGTGTTTAGCACAGTGGGGGCTCTGAGAATTGCTAAATATTGACTGGTGCCTTACACAGCAAGCCAGACATCAGTACATCCCAGAATTTTATACCCATCCAAACTATCCATCAGATGTGACCTACAGAAGCAAATTTGCAGATGGAAATCTTGGCTGACCCACATACTTTTTGGTTTAGATCAGTGGTTTTCAATTTTCCTAGTGCTGTGACCCTTAAATACAGTTCCTCATGTTGTGGTGACCCCCCAACCATAAAATTATTTCATTGCTATTTCATAACTGTAATTTTGCTACTGTTATGAATTGTAATATAAATATCTGATATGCAGGATATCTGTTAAACAATCCCCAAAGGGGTCAAGATCCACAAGGTTGAGAACTACTGGCTTAGGTGAACATGTAATCTTCAGGAAGAGATTGAAGCCCATTGGGTATACCATTAATCACATTCTGCTCTCAGGGTCCTATATCTGCTTTTCTCTGTGACCCGATGAGGTTGCACACATCAGTGTTTCTTTGGGCCCAGGGGCTGCTTCATGAATGAAAGGAGCCACCTCTTTCAAAAGAGAAAAATCCAACAAGTGAGATTGTACTGAGTGTCCTGGGGTTCCATGGGGACCTGGAGACATGCATCCCTTTTCTTCTCTTTCTCCAGCCCATGCTTCATATCCACATAGGCATTGCTAGAATCAAGTTTCCCAGCTGTTCATGATTCCTCTCGTTTCTGTCACACACTTAACATAATACAAAATATATACTTGTGGGGAAAACCCTCAATTCACCCACATTTCTCTTCAAACACTGTACCTTGGGTATTTGGGGCACTTTAAGTATGTTTATAATTATGCACTTATATCTGTGGATGTAGTGTGGGAGGCTTCATACTGATGAACCTGGGCAATTTCATATCCATGCAGTATGTTTAAGAAAACCCATTCTTATGAGGCATATTTTATTTTTAAATATATATTTAAAATATATGTATGTTTTAATTATATATAGATTATATACATACTCATATATATATAGGTTTATATAAAAATAAATTTAAATTTTATGTTTCTTTTGAAACTGTTTTTCTGTGTAACAGCTCTGACTGTTCTGGGGCTCACTCTAGACCAGCCTGGCCTCCAACTCGCAGAGATCATCCTGCCTCTGCCTCCTGAGTCCTGGGATTAAAGGGGTGCACCACCACTGCCCAGCTATATTTATTTTTAATTATGTGTTCCTGTGTGTGTCTATATGTAGGTATGTGAATATGAGGACAGGTACCCATGAAGGCCAGAAGGGGGAGCATTAGGGTCCTTGGAGGTGGAGTTACAGGTGGTTGTGAGCAGGTGCTTATGCAAGTGCTGGGAAGCCACGCTTGAAGCTATTGCAAGATCAGCATGCATTTTTAACCAATGGTCCATTTCCCCAGCCCCCATGATCCACATTTTAGATTACAACATTTAGATTATTAGATTATATCTGCTGCATGGTTTCTCATGGGATGAATCATGGACATCTAACTGTATTCACAAAAGCAGATTCTCTGCACTGATTTTTGTCACTTTTGTCATGTTCTTTGGCATGAGTACATATTTTCATCACTTAAACAAAGTCTTGCTCTTGTCCATTTAGGTTGTTCGAACTTCTGTTTTGCTCTCCCACAAATATCCATCTGTAGGAACGTGTATGTGTGTGTGTTCATATATAACCAGTAGGGATATGTCTATAGAGTAGGTTTTCTTCTGTTTTCATTTTACATGCAGGTGCATGTGTGGATGTATACATGTGGAAGCTAAAAGTTGATGTCAGGAATACTCGATCACTCTTCCAACTTGCTGAGGTAGAGTTTCTCAGTCAAACCCAGAGATAGTCTCATTAGCCCACCTTCTCTGAGGATTCCCTCTCTCTCCTTTTTGAGACTGGAATTACAGTCAGGCTTCTGTTCTTACCTGGGATTTACATGGGTTCTGGAGATTTGAGCTCTGGTCCTTAAGCTTCTGTGGCAAGCACTTTAACCACTGATCCATCTCTCCAGCCCCCAGAGTAGATTCTTAGAGCAGAGCTTTTAATTCAAAGGTATGCATTTTTCTCTAGCAAAATTTTTTGTCAAGTTATTCTTTAAAAGTGTTTACTAATTGATGATTCTACCCATGGAACATAATATGCTTATAATATTTAAATAATATTAAAGACAGGACATAATAGTATTTTTTTTCCTTTTTCTCCCCCCCCACATCTTTTAGTTTTTTTGAGTTAGGGTTTCTCTGTGTAACAGTCCTAGCTGTCCTGGAACTCTCTTTGTAGACCAGGCTGACCTCAAACTCACAGAGATCCACTTGGGATTAAAGGCGTGCACCACTATGTCAGGGTCAGAAATAATTTCTTTTCTTTTCTCTTTCTGTCTTTCTTTTTTATTTTTTTTTTAATTTTTTTACTTTTTTGGTTTTTCAAGACAGGGTTTCTCTGTATGTAGCTTTGGAGCCTGTCCTGGAACTAGCTCTTGTAGACAAGACTGGCCTCAAACTCACAGAGATCCGCCTGTCTCTGCCTCCCAAGTGTTGGGATTAAAGGCGTGCGCCACCACCACCCAGCCAAAAATAGTATCTTAAGGTTGCATTAATCTTCTTCATATAAGTGGGGTGAACTTATGTCTTTTGGCCAACTTATTTTTTTTTGAGAGTTGCTGGTTCCTTGTAGGTGTGTGTGTGTGTACATTTTGGGACAGGGCCTTATGTGGCCCAAGCTATCTTTAAGCTCACTGTGTAGTCAAGGTTGTGCTGTTTCTGCCTACTGTGTGCTGGGATCACAGATGTAAGCAATCTCATTCTACTTAGTCAATACAGGTGATCAAATCTAAGAAAGCTGTAGATAGTAGACAGGCATATCCCCTAAGCTACATCTCCAGCCCCTCCTTTGCATATATTCATATAATCACTTACATTCATGCTAATAGCTCCAAGAAACAGACTCAAAATCGAAGGACCTAAAAGACCAAGGTCCAGTTCCTGTTTACCCTGAGACCCCATATTGCAGCTACACTGTGGGCCCTGTGACCTTTGGGGTGGCAGCAGCATGGTATGGACTGGCCCAGATCTTTGAGTTATGTCAACTGATGCACTGGGCGACGAGAATGAGCTGGTGGGTCTCTGTGTCACCTGCCGGGGAAGCTGGACACTCTTATTGCCCCCAGAGTTTGTCTTGGTTGGTAAAGCCTTGGTTTCCCAATGGCTGCAAAGTCAGGCAATGTCTGGCAAGGTTTTCCTTTGCCTATATTTCAGCAGAGCCGTCTTTTTCTTATTAATTGCACAAGGCTTTTGATATAGCACAGTTGTTAGCCCTTAGTCTTGCCATAGAAGGTTTAAATATTTGCCCGTGTTTTCCTGCTTTGTTTTCTAGCTCTTGCCTGTTCACAGCCTACACATGCTTCCAGTGTGACTGGCTTTGGCGTCTCCTCCTGCTGCCTTCCACGTTCTGAGCTCTGCTCAGCAAGGTTACATCTGCCAGGGTCATGAATACCCCACACCTTCCTGTGGCATTTAATAAAGATTTAATTTTAGTGCTTGTTTTTATATATGTCTTTGGGGACATGACATTTCTGTAATGACTTTTATCTTCCTGCTAAACCTACCGCTGATGTCCAGGTGACCAGATTCTGGGGGCTCATTTGTATGCACCTTTGGTCACCCTCTATAGCTACCTTCTTTCTAGCTCCTTCCTCGACCTGACTCTGACTGCCACCTACCTTCCTGGCATGATCCATGAAGACTCCTGCCTGGCTTCTTTTTACCTCCTCCTCTTGTAGACATCACCAGGTGTACCCCTTCCTGCCTACTTCCCTCCTCTCCCATGCAACTCGAAGATTTTCTCCAGATGTCCAGGGCTCCCTTGGTGTGCCTGGTCCCAGCTTGCTATCCTGGCCTCCAATCTACTGCCTGACTCTGTGGCACATGCCCACATGTCTTTCTTTTCCCCAATCTGCATGCTCTGACCCCTATGACAACCCCCACCCTGGGCTCCAGTCCTCGCTAAGGAGGGACAACTGGACTTTCTGCCGTGTCCCCAGGGACCCCTGCCTGACTTCTCACTGTTTGTAGATTTCCATGACTAACCAACATTCCCTTTTCCTCTCAGTCCACTCTACTTGTGTCCTTCTGTGGTGTCCCAAGCTGCTGGAGTCTGGAGTCTCATGGTCAGCCCCAACGCACACCCCCGCCCAGGCTATAGCATGCTATTTTCCTGAAGGTTGGTGTAGGAGACCTTGAGCTCTTGAGCTGGAGTCCCAGCGCTTCTGCCTTCACCCTGAAGCCTGGCTTGTAGCAAGGCCTTGACGAGAATCCAGCTGTGACGTAATTTCAGGAAGGCAGGAGAGGCATGCGTCTTGGCCCAAGCCCAGGCCCAGGACAGGTGGGAATTTGGAAGGGTGAGTGACCAGTGGCCTCAAGCAGGGTTGGAGGGGGAGGTCAAGCTGCCCATGGCCCTTCCTTATCAGGCAGTTCAAGGACTGCACTCAGAGCTACAGGCTGCAAGCGCTACCTGGCCTGAGGTTCCCCTTCCAGACAGTGAAGTTGTATTACCTGTCCTGGGGCTCCTCTTTCTCTGGCGTGGGCTCTACATAGTGGCTATACCACAGAGCAGGGCTGGGTTTCACTTATATTGAAGGTAGCCACTTCATCCCAGGATGAAGGTGGAAGCCGTGGGGTCCCAGCTCCAGTAGCTCAAGGTCTCCTTCAGGAAAATAGCATGCAGGGGTGTGCAGGGGTGTGTGATGGGGCTACTCAGGAGACAGCAGAGTAAGGCTCCAGACTGTCCTCATGCTGATGGAGACGTCAGAGGCCATATGAGGCCTCACGAGGCTCAGCTGAGGGGCTTTCTACAGATTCGATTGATATGGATGATCACTTCCTGGGGGCAGGAACTCCTGCATCCTATCTCCATGTTGACAGATGGGGTGCTCAGGAAGTCCCTTAGCTCAGTTCTAGGTCCTCATCCCTATCATCTGTCATCCTCTATCTCTTTCTTTCTTTTTGGGGAGTGTGTATATTGTGTGTGTCCGTGGTGTGTACTCTTGCTAGTGTGGGTGTGTGAGCAGTTATGTGTGTAGAGGGTGGAGGGCAATGCTGAGTGTCTTCTTCGATTCTCTTCATCTCTTTTTAATCAATTAATTAATTAGAGACAGGTTCTCTCACTGCACCTGTAGCTCATCATGTCCGTTAGTTGAGCTCCAGGAATCCATGAGTGTCTGCCTCCCCTCTAGTCCTCGGGTTACAAGCATCTACCACCACATCCAGCTTTGACAGGGGTTCCAGTGATCTGGACTTAGGTCCTCAGGCTTGCATGGTAGCTGCTTTACTGACCAAATCTCACTTCAAATCCTCTGCCCCATTCAAGCCCTCTGGACCTGGAACACCGTGAGTGAGCCTGCAGGTAGGACTGTAGAACCCTTCCCTGCCCCCTCCCACATCCTCCACACTCTCCTGAGCCAGCAGCGGGAAAGACAAGCTGTCCTCCAGGCGGCTGTGAGATGAGGGGAGGGGAGATGTCTCAAGGTTGACAGCTGTAGGTGCCGTTGGGAGGAAAATGTGTATTACAGCATTACCCTTTGTCAGTGGAGATGTGTTTCAAGACCCTACTGAGTGCTGAAAACTACAGGCTAAACAGACCCATGGTAAAGTTTAGTACATTAGGCACATGTTGTGATAAATTAATAATAATAACATAGATCAGAACTTTGGAATAATATGTTGTAATAAAATATAGGTGAATGTGGTCTTTCAGAAATGCTTTATTGGATTGTACTCATCTTTGTTTTTCATCCCTGTGGCTAACTAGAAGTGATTAGAAGGCGGCTGGGGAGATGTCATAGTCAATACAGTGCTTGTCTGGGAGGTGTGGAGACTTGAATTCAATTCTAAGCATCTACATATAAAACTGGGCATGGTGGTGCATGCTTCTAGGGCTGAGATGGGGAGGCAGAGACAGGGAGGTTGCTGGTAAGCTCCAGGCCATGGAAGATCCTGTCTCTCCCCCAAAACACAGATGGTGCTTGAGGAATGGTGACACCTGCGGTTGGACTCTAGTCTCCATACACACCCACCCACAAATGCATGCATGCACACATGCGTGCTCGCACACGTGTGTGCACATGTGCACACACACAGGAGCCACAGTGGATATGGGAACTTCAGTGTGCTATGGTGCTCCAAGACATGTGTGAGCCCTCGGTGCTAGGTCCATGCGCTTGATGGACTTTGGGAAGGTCCTTCTGGTTAACAACTGGGTGAAATCACGAGTCACAGTGGCACGCCAGTCAGGATGTCTGAAGTGTCCACACAACATTGTCCAACCTAGGAAGAGACCTCTCGGGTTCATCAGAGTCTGTCTCTTCCGGATCACCGTCTAGAGGAGGAGAGGAGGGGTTGTGAATCAGAGGCTCATCCCAGCAACACTGCAGCGAGACCCGGCTGCACCGGACTGTTTATTTTTTCAGGTGCCCTTTTGCATTTAGTGATGATGTCTGAACTAAAGGACACAGCTTGAGCTTGTCCCGTGGAAAAACCTCTCAGAGGTGGGGACTGTCCCCTTCCTGTGTCTGCTGTGCAGCACCCAGGGACAAAGACAAGGAGCCCTGGAGGCATCAGAGCCCTGTCTGATGGCTCCGTCTTGGACATCAGGAGTGCAGAGAAAAGATCTTACGTGCCTTTTGTCATCTGCCAGCAGCTGCTGTGGTGTGGACACCATATGCTCTCCCATGCATGCCAGAGGCTTTGTGCTCAGTGTTCGTTCCACAGATAGAGACTGACACACGAGGACTTGGGACACACCCAGGGGGTGGGGAGAAGGCGCGTACACAGATAAAGTCCCTGGAGGGATGTTTCCACAGAGGCTCTCCTTCTGCAGACTTCTGTCCCCCTGGCCATGACTGTCCAGAGGACCCAGTGCGGCTCCCCTTGGTTTATGCGGGTCTGCAACAGGCTCCACCCCACTCTGTGAGGCAGAACACAATGTAATCTTGCAGAGCCTCTCTCCCACCAGGATCCTTCCTTCTCATTCTGTTATGTTAAACCTGACATTTGTCGCAGGTAAAGGACTCTCATAATGGCAATACATATCTGAAGGTCAGCAAATGCTGAGTTCCTGCCTGGATCCAGGAAAAACTTTGAGTGTCACTAGGTTTCCGCCAAGGGTGAGTTGAGCCAAAGCCCGAGTGACCGAGATTCAGGAGGGCAGCCAGGAATGAGTTAGCAAACCATCTGGGGAGTGGCCTCTTCTCAGGACAAGCAGAGTACAAATACTATGGAGAACAAGAGGGGAAACAGCCCCTCTGGCTGCCAGCCCTGCCAGAGGCGACCACCTCTTGTGCTAATTGGAAACACAAGGAGATAGTTGTGAAACACAGCCCGGGGCAGTCAGTGCCTCTTGCGGGCTCAGGGCGCTTGACTACGCACAGACCTGCACATGCTGTTCGGGCCAAGCGTACTGTAGCCCCCAGAGGCCACCAGCCCAGCGCATTGCACAACACAGTCCTGTCATCTGTCGCTTTGCTGAAGACCCTTAGGGAAAGCAGAGGCAGCTGACACTGGCCATCTGGAAGCCGCCCTCTTGGGGTCTAGTGGCTGTCAGAGAGGTGCTGTCTGGGCTCCTGTGCACCGATTACTGCGATGTCCCTATTGTCACCACCCTCAGTTTTTCTATCTTCCAGGGCTGCATGGGGGCATGTGCCTGGAGTGAATGATGCCCCACTCTGTTTTAGGGTCACCTGCTCTGCCATGTATTTTAGCTGGGTGGCTGCTGATCTCAGATCTTCTTGTCTCAACTCCTAAATGCTGGAATGACAGGCATGTACCACCATGGCCAGTTATTATGTCATGCTGGGAATTTAACCCAGGGCTTTGTGCATGCCAGGCGAGCACTCCACCAGAGGGCCACATCCCAGTCCCCAGCCCTGCACGGGATTTGGAGTAGCCTTTTGAGATGGTCCAAGACTAGTTGGGATGTCAAGACCAAAGACCTAGGACTGAGTCCCTCCAACATTACACCCAGAAATAGGCCTAAGGATCCCTGGACCTGATAAGGACACCCATCCTCTCCTCTCAGGTCACAAGCAGCCTCTGAAACCCCCTCCCCTTCCGGTTGTGTCCCTGAGCCATATGGATACCTCAAGGGGCTTGTAGGGGAGCAGGTTTCTAACACCACTTGCCCTCTCTTTTCCCTGGGTTGTGACTGGCTCATCGGGGCAAAGCTGGAAGAAAGGGCAAGGGCAGAGAGCTTCCCGCCAGGATGCTGAGGAAGAGGGGTAGTATCCAGTGTGGAGTACACCTCCTATGTGGGTGTCCATTTGAGCTCTGTGTGTGGGCCCGAGTGAACACGGGGTGGACCTCCTGCCGGTGGCATATGACCCTAAAAGGTCATCAATTTCCAAAGCAAGAGCATTTCACCTTGCGTTCAAAGACGGCAGAATAGGGGAATCACCTTGCTTGGCAGGCATCTCCACTGCTTGCTGTGAGACCTTGGGCGAAGCAGGTAGCCTCTCTGGGTCTTGCCCTCTCACTGAGACGAATCTGCTTTTGTTCCAGGAGCTTCTGAGAATTGTGATAGTTCTGAGTGAGGCTCAAGCATGAGATCTCAGGGCACAGTTTATTCTAACCACTCCTCATTCCTCATGGGCAAGGAGGGCAGATGAAGCAGCTGTTGGGGGGACAGGAGTAGTGGCCCAGAGACCTCCCGCACTCCTTGACATGGGACTGAACTATGAAAAGAGTGAGCTCTCCCTTCTGCACCTGCTCCTTGCTTTCTGGCACCCTTGGGTGCAAAGCTGGGCTGTAGGCAGAAAGAGCAGAGTGCTTGCGCCAGAGCCGGCTACCAGGTGTGGAGTGGCATTTGGTTGATGGTTGATTTCGAAATACAGGAATCAGCCTTAAGTTGAGCCAAGTTTACTGGAATGAGTGCCTTGCT
>LOJH01000910.1:40759-54345 GCA_001685095.1 Ellobius talpinus | reverse complement strand
TGAATCACCTTATTAACAGCTCTTAGATCTGTTACCATTCTCCATTTTCCAGATGTCTTTTTAACAACAAATACAGGAAAATTCCAATGACTGGTTGAATGTTCAATATGCTGAACATCTAGTTGCTCCTGTACCAGCTGTTCTAAAGTCTGCAGTTTCTATATTGTTAAAGGCCATTGCTTACCCATACAGGTTTGTCTGTCAACCATTTTAAAGGTAGGGCTGCTGGTGCCTTTGAAATATCAGCAACTGTTGTGACCTGTTCTGTACAACCTGAATGGTCAGTGACTGTTCTTTATAATATCTTGTAATATTTTCCCCAGACACATATGTTAATTTATGGTTTGTTTCTAAGATTGGGGAATGTTAATCTGAGTATTCTATTGCTGTAACATATCATGTTCCCACAATTCAATGCTGTGTTAGCCACATATGGTTTCGCTATTCTACTATGTCCTTCTGGCCTTATACATCCAACCCATCTTGTGCTTTGCTTTACCTAAGATAAAGTTCCATTTCCTAAATACTCAACATTTACATCCAGAAGAGGCCAGTTTGGATGCCAAGATTCTGATGAAATTACTGTTACAATCGCACTTGTGTCTACTAGACCTGCAATGATAATGTAATTTATTCATATTTTTAATTTTGGTCTTTGTTCATTTACAGAAATACTTTATAGTTTTTCCTGAATTTTTTTTGTTCTCTCTCCTATAGCTGTCTTATCATTCAGAGCTGTATTTTTTGTTTTACAATAGGCATTAGGCTCTTTAATTGCTTGGGGAAGGAGTTTCCTCTATGATGGCAGGAAGCAACTGAACTGAATTTGGCATAGGGGCCTGCAAGAGGCCCCTCATGGAGTTTCCCAATGGCAAAGGATTACCTTGAGTAGTTTTTACTGATCTA
Organism: Ellobius talpinus; assembly: GCA_001685095.1. Lineage (NCBI taxonomy): Eukaryota > Metazoa > Chordata > Mammalia > Rodentia > Cricetidae > Ellobius > Ellobius talpinus. The sequence continues at coordinate 53,439 of LOJH01000910.1, read as the reverse complement.
CATTCGTTAGTCCAATACTTGTCTTTGCCACACTTTTTCCATAGTTCAGAAGGGAGGGCTGTTCTGAATGGATATCTCTTAGAAAAAAACATTGTTTCTAGGAATGTCCTGTCTACAATCCCTTTTAAAGTTATCTTGTTTGCCACAATTATAAATTTGACATTTTGATTATTTCCCAAACCTCTGGAAATCACCTCTCCTATCCATGTATCATCATGTTCATGAGATTCAATATTAATTGGATCTCAGATCTATTCCTCCAAAGGGGCTCACCTTGTCTAATTATACTTTTGCATAGATAATTGACATTTTAAAAAAAAACAGATATTAAATTATTTGTCTAGCTTCTTAATTTAGTATCATTCTTTTTACTGCTGAAGTTGATCTTTTAAAGAAATCAATAAAGGATTCCATTGGGCCTTGTATATCTTTAGTAAATGACTCAATTTTCTTTCCTATTTTCCAATTCTGTTCCAAGCATTCAAAGCTGCTGCACAGCATAAATCCAGGGTGTGGCCATCATATATGTCTTGCTTTTCTATAGTAACATAATCTCCTTCTCCAAAAATTTGATCTTGGGAGGATTCCCTAGCTACTCCATTGTAATTGTAGACCAGACTCTAAAACACTTTTAACCAATTCTATCCAGTCATTAGGTATAATTCTATTACAAATTGATAACAAGTTTAACATTTGCAAATGTTACAGTCGCACCTGTATCTACTAGACCTGAAATGACAATGTAATTTATTCATATTTTTATTTTTGGTCTTTGTTCATTTACAGAAATACTTGCTTTATAGTTTTTCCTGAATTTTTTTTACAAATGGTGAATACATGTCATATGAGATTATTTCTTCCTTGAATCTCCTTAAATCTAACACTGGCACAGCAATCGAGTTATATGTAACACAGCCTCTGCTATTTGGCCATTACATTCCTGTATATGTTATTGAATATATTAAGGTTGATTGTCTGAAAACTGTAGACTGTTCCTCTCTATTCTTATAATGAATCATTGAAATTGGTTCTTCATTATATTCCTCTGTATGGATTTGAATATCTCTATGATCTGTTTTATTAGGTTTTTTAAGGCCTGTATCTTAGTACCCAGATTAACCAACTTTTTAAGTGATAAGATGAAAATGATGAAGCTGATAATGTTTACAACTGATGTTACATAAATCCCATCTAAATTAGATATCCTTTCATTTAATTGTTCCATTTTCAAACTATGTAGCATATTAACATACAGAGACCCAAATCCTTCCATTGTAATGGTTTTCCCCATTATTTTAATGTGGGAAAAATTATCTGTTAACTAATTCCTCCCTTTAAGAATTCTCAATTGTCTTATCAAATCCACAGACAGTGTTGATGAAGATGTGAGGCTTAATGCGACTGTGTAGAACTGTAAAAGCCTGACTGGATTTCAAAGCAGCTACCTAGTTTGGCAGCAGCCCAAGAAGTGGGTGGTTCAGGGAAAGCCTGCCACCCACAGTGGAGAGAGGGGGGTTCTGAAGAATGCACAGATGATTGTTCTGAAAAATCATGTGTGGTGGTGGGTGCTGCCTGAAGGCAGAACCAGCCAGTCTAGGGTGGGTGAGTCCTGTGGCATTTGGGGCCCAGGTGCTTCTGGAGTTTGGGTGGCAGCTGGGGACTGTTTCAGAGAGGCTACAACAGGAAAATCCCAAAGTCACTCAGAGGCTTGGGGAAAAAAGAAATGAAAGCCTAGCCAGGTGGGGCTGCAGACCCATGCATCTCCAGTGGGAGTACCACATGCATCTCTGGTGGGAGCACCACATGAAGCTCTGGTGGGGCACCAAATGCAGCTCTGGCAGGAGCACCACATGCAGCTCTGGCAGGAGCTCTGCATGCAGCTCTGGTGGGAGCACCACATGCAGCTCTGGTGGGAGCACCACATATAGCTCTGGTGGGGCACCACATATAGCTCTGGTGGGGCACCACATGCAGCTCTGGTGGGAGCACCACATGGAGCTCTGGTGGGAGCACCACATGCAGCTCTGGTGGAAGTGCCACATGCAGCTCTGGCAGGAGTTCTACATGCAGCTCTAGTGGAAGCACCACATGCAGCTTTGGTGGGAGCTCTGCATGCAGCTCTGGTGGGAGCACCACATGCAGCTCTGGTGGTAACTCTACATGCAGCTCTGGTGGGAGCTTTGCATGCAGTTCTGGCAGGAGCTCTACATGTAGCTCTGGTGTCAACTCTACATGCATCTCCTCTAATGGGAGCACCACATGCAGCTATGGCTTGTGCTGGTGGCTAAAAAGCCACAGGCAAATGCCTTTTTTGTGAATTTGTACCCCAAACATTGGGCACCAAATGTAGTCATGAATAATACAAACCCAGAGAAAGATATTGGGGTTCAACCTGAAGATCAGAAAAGTAAAGCATCCAAGTCACTAGCTCTTACCTCTACGAAATCTTCAAACTGAAAGAGAATCCGTTCCTGTCTCATCCCACCTTATATTCCTCTCTAGTGCTGGGATTAAAAGTGTACATCACCATTGCCTGACTCTATAGCAGGTGCAGATCCCATGGGTCACCATGGGTCACCAGTGAGTGTTCGCTGAAGAATGAATGAAGATGCCCTCTTAATGACTCTTGAACATCACAATAAAGGGGATAAAATGATTCTCCCTAAACAAAGCAGAGTTTCTTGGTCAGGTACCAGTAGAAGTCCAAGTTGCTCATGCAAAAGCACAGTAGATATGAAGGGGAAACCTGCTTCAGACCATCTTCGGAGCATCTCTGTGAGCTACCAGGTGAGGCTGCAGAGGCCATTTCTCAAGTTCAGTGATAAGTAATGCTACTTGGCAAAGAGCACAGCCTGGTGATGAGAAAGGAAAAAGCAAAGAAAACTGAAAGGCCACCATGAGCCAACATGAACAAGGCCTCGTAACCCCTGTCTCTGCTCTGTGGCCCAGGTGTCCAGCATAGACCACATTATTGCTTCACAGCTGGACTTTTCAGAACTGTCTGCCAATATTGACATTACCCCATTCTATGCTAAGGGAATCAAAGTGGATTGGTGAACAATCACTTTCAATGCTAATTGTTGAAATCTGTAGGTCAGAGCTCTCAAGCTAATGCCTGCTTAATGGCAATTTTGGTGTTTGCTGTTTAAAAGAAAAAAACATATTTTTGGTCTCTTTTCCCTATGGTTCAGGGTAAAATTTTTAAATTTTATTTTTTAAGGAAGGTTAATGAGCTTAAGTATCCTGGGTAGTTGTTTCCTTTCCATGCCTCTGCTCTCTGGTACTTCTTTCCTTCCTTCTATTGAATGATAACTTAGCAGCAATGTCTGTTTTGGTTATTAGCTCCTCTGCAAGGACATTTAGAATTCCTGGTAAGTCCACCTCCATCCTCCTTTGTCCTCCACAGTCCCTGGAGCTGTGTGGGAGTCATTGGTGATCTACTTGGAGTTCTGTAAGCATAGCCATTCCCGGGTAGCTCCCTGAGGGTCCTGGAGAGAGAATGTTGGCAGAAGTTCAGTGTCTCCTTGACAGGGCTCCTGCTTCCACTCTGAATCCTGTGCTCCTGGTGTTGTGCCACCCAGAAGAGCCTTATCCCAATGCCCATATGTCCTTCCTTCCCCTCACCCCACAGATTTCAGGATACAATGAATGACAGCAGCAATGTCTGGGGATTCTTGTTTGGGGAAGGAAACTGACAAGGTACCTGTCCTTTCTCTGCTAATGCTTGGCATGAATTTGAGCCTACCAGTAGATTTCCACTTATTGATGAGCAGATCACAGAGTAGCCCCTGGGCATGTTTTCCAACTTAATGAAGAAAAGACAGTTCCTGACACTAGAGCACTTCATCTCACTGACAGCATCAATCAAGAGTTTCTCTGAGCTCCTGGCTGCTCCGGGAGTGAAACCTTAAACACAGGAAAGGTTTGGGCCATGGATGGGAACAGTATGGGGCTAGAAATATCTAGTTCATCTCAGTGTCCCTCCTTTGCCTTACTCCAGAGTCTGCTGAAGGTAGAGTAAAGCCAGGAGTGATGTGGGAGTCCCCTCTGTATGCTGCGAATATCATTGGTTAATAAAGAAGCTGTTTCAGGCCTATTGAAGCACAGAATAGGGCAAGGTGAGAATTCCAAGTGGACAGAGGAGGAGAGAGTAGGCAGAATCAGGGAAACACCTTGTAGCTGAAGGAGGAGAAAGACATGAACTGCCAACCAGAACTTTGCCGGTAAACCATGAGCCTCATGGTAAAACATAAAATAATGGAAATGGGTTAATTTAAGATTATAAGAGCTAGCTAGCAAAATGCTTAAGTGATTGGCCAAGCAGTGTTTTAATTGATATAGTTTCTGTGTAATTATTTTGAGTCTGGGCGGCTGGGAAACAAACGAGCAGATTCCGCCAACAGAATCTATTTAGATAGAAAATGGGGTGTGTGTGATGTGGGAGTCCCCTCTGTATGCTGTGAATGCCATTGGTTAATAAAGAAGCTGCTTCAGGCCTTTTGCAGTGCAGAATAGGGCAAGGCAGGAATTCCAAGCAGATAGAGGAGGAGAGATTAGGCAGAGTAAAAGAAACACCATGTAGCTGCCAGAGTAGACAGACACTGGAATCTTGCTGGTATGCCATGACCTCATGGTGATGCACAGAGATGGATTGATTTAAGATTTAAGAGTTATTTAGGAATATGAATAATCTAATAGGCCAAACAGTGTTTTAATTAATATAGTCTGTGTGATTATTTCAGGTCTGGGGGTCTGGGCAGCCAGGAACCAGCAGTCTCTGACTACATTAGGGGTTGGATATCATGAAAACAAGGGGGATAATGTGTAGTTTTGTCATCTGGATGTGAAGGTGCAGTGGGGGAGATTCTCCTTCAAGAAGCTCACTCTCCTTTCTATTTGGTATACCACCAACCAACCATCCAACTAACTAACCAACCAGCAAAAACCTGGAATGGCGATCTGAGCTTGTCTTGGAGCTTACTCATTTTAATGATTTTCAAATGGTCTTCTTCCAGGAGAAACTTTTTTTTCCTACAGAGGAAAGCTACTGCTTCTATAAGAGAATAAGATCTGACAAATGAAAGAGAAATAAGACTTGGTAGTCTGAGGATAGGAAGACATGGGAAGAAGAGGTAAGTTTACTTATAAACCCCTCATGGCCATGAAGGTGCTTCTGAAAGGAACAAGCTAGTGTGATGCCCGTGGTCTAGCTCAGAACTCTCCAGTTGAGCACTGTAGAGAGACAGTCTCTGGCCAAGTGTAAGAGAGACACACCACCTAGTGAAGTGCAAGTTTTCCTGTACAGCTAATTTCTGGTACCTCCTTCTTCTAAAGACAGGCATCGACTTCTTGTCAGGTATCCTACTGACCCTGGGGAGAAGAGGTGATGCATGAGCTTTCTGTTTGTCATGGAGAACATGTGTTCCAATATCTTTCCACCTTTTTTTTGGTTCTCCAGTCATGATGTTCCTGTAACTCTGCTAGAATTACTGTTTCTGTAATGGAGGAGGTTTGCCCTTCCCCTAGCAAGAACAATGATTTGCTCACATTGGCCAGAAAACTACAAATTGCCCGTGTTATTGCCACCACCACACAATTCAAGGCAATCTACTGCCCTCTCTTTGTGGAACACGGATCCAGAACAGCGTTCGGTGGAGTTGGCAACACATTTCACCACTTTCCCCTTTTATTCTGTTCTCTTTGATTTCATTCATTTCTTTGTTTGTTTCAGACAGAATGAGACTGTCCTTGAACTTGTCGGTCTCCTGCCTCAGCCTCCAGAATACTAAGATTATTCACACTGTAATTATGCTCAAAGTTCACACCTGAGAGCTGTGATTGCTTCTATCCTCTAGGCTGCTCACTAGAATGCCTTAATATTTTGTCACTTTTGGAAGGAAGTGGTGTCTAGGTTGGAGTGCTTACCTCCACTGGCCTTGAGTACTTAGGGGCTGGCAGATTAAAATGCTACCGTCCATGTCCTTATTAACCCTTGGACCCAGACCCCTCAGTCAGGAAAGATGTCAGCTATAAAGAACAGCAAAGAGAAGTCATAGGTCCCAGGGCTCCTTCTCTGGGGACTTCCCTGGCTCTGCTAGCTCTGTACTCTTTACCAGTGTCAAATAGAATTTGGTCACTTTGTCCTCATTGGCAACTCCAACTGGGATTCTGATGAAAAGATGGGCAGGGGCTGTCTATAAACTCTATAGAGTTGCTCTGCTTTCCCACAAAGTCTGGCATGTGACAGTTGTCTGCTGTTCATTTTTTTCTGAACTGGTTTTTGCCTGTCCTACTCTGGTCAATTGCTGAGTTCTACTTTCTCATTCTTTGCTTATTTGTCACAACTATTATAGATGACTTCTCCACGCACAAAGTACCTCCCAAATTTCTATCCAAAGTTTGAGAACCACTCTCCAAGAATCTTACAGCAAGGTGGGGTGCAGAACGTTAATAACCTGTCATTATCATGTTGGCAATCTTCATGATCTGGATATCTGGGACACAGGGAAGTTTCCCGATTGGACAGTTGCTAGAGGTTCACTGTGTTAGCTTACTTTCCTAATCACTCAAGCTATGATAACATCAGCAAAGGGAGTGAGTTGAACAAATGTGTTGAAATCATTTTGTCCATCTTAGAATATTAGTAATTCTTTTGTTTCCCCATATATGGCTAAGATACACTTGGCTAGGATATGACTCATGAAGAGTCTAGTGAAAATCTCTCGAGTCATCTTCATTGGTTGCTGGGGTGCATTGGAACATTGTGACCAGGTAGTTGGGGATGACCTTGAGTCTTACTTGAGTTAGTCAGGATATTCTTGATGGGTCTCCTGGAACTGTGAACCATCTGATGATTCTTTGACATTGGCAACTGAAGGAATGGTTTTCTGTCACGCTGTGTAAGAAGGCTTTAGGGACTTTTCTTCCGAGCTTGGAATGAGAGTGAATGCTGTCTCTTGGTATACTCCTTTGAGTGTTCCTGGAGAGTCCCAGAATATCCTAGAGCCTAGAAGGACTGCAGTTACAGCTGCACACACTAAGACAGCCTTGGCTTCTGAGAAAGATGAGACAATCCTGGCGTGGCAGAGCATGGATGCTCTACATGGCCCTGTCAGCTGTAGAGTCTCACCCAAACATCTCTGAACTCTGCCCAAAGCAGTCTCCGGGGCCCCAGCTCTAAGAATTTATGGAGAAAATGGCGCTGTGTTCTTGGAGTCCTGAGTAAGGCTGTGACTTTGCTACCTATCAATTCTGGCTGAAACTGAGGATGAGGGCATATGGGGATGGGTAGAATGTCAGCATGACTTCTCTCCACATCCTCTCGCCATCATGATCCTTAGAGCAGCAAAGGAACCTCAGCTTTGCAAGTGAGCACTGGCCAGTCTTGAGTCCCCCGAACAGGTGCTCTGGCCTTCAAAGTCTTGAAGCAGTTAAACTTGCTTTCACCTTTGTTGCAGTTCCCTTAAAAGAAAATAGAGAGATCTTCGAAAGGTGGAAGGGTGGCAGGCCAGAAACGTAAAGTGTGTGCAATCACTCAGATACAAGTGGCACCACTAAAAATTGCCTTCATATATCAGCTTATGGTTTACACACTCTGGCAGAAAGGACACCAAAAGGTCAGCAGAAACAAAATGTCTATGTCAGGCCTGGAGCTGTGGCTTCAAAGGTGGTGAGAAGACACAATCTCAGAAGGGTTTTGGAGGGACTGGCTAAGTGCCTGATAGGGTCGGATTTCTTTTTTCTTTTTTTTTTTACTCTTTATTTTGCTTTATTTTTAAGGAAGTTGCCTGCTAACGTCAGCAGAGAAGCTAAGGTATAGACTCGAAGTAACCTTTCGCTCTGACCCCTGGTGACAAGACGGATAGTTCCATTCATCTGTGGGTGAGCAGCAGAGGCTCCCTGCATTTTTCCCTCCCCTTTGCTTGGATTCAGGATATATTTGTTTGCAGAGAGGAATGTCACGCTTGTGAGTGCACTGCTCAGTCATGTGCCTGAGGTGGTGAAAGCTGTGGAGGGGAGAAGAGACGGGAGGGAAAGGGGGACGGTGTAGGGAAAGGGCAAGCTATACTCTGGGGGCTTTGAGTGATGCCAGCTCAGATCCAGGAACAAATCTTCAACCAAATGATAATGGAGAATGTGCTTTCCAACCAAAAGGATCACAAAATGTACTGTGAATTAATAATGCCCCCTTTTAGGAGTGATTGCCTCTGAGATCGTATCCGGGAGGACCGTTGCCCACTCTCCCTCCAACCTATGGGAAGGAACTAGGAGCTCTGTGGCTTTCTTGGAGTTTTGTTTAAGGCTGACTCTCCCCCTTACTTTATTAACCGTGTAACATTTTAAGGTTGTTTTTTCCTCTCTGTCTCCTGCAGCAAGTCTCTATTGATCACTGTGTACAGTTATAATCCCGTTCAAATTTATCATCCATGACTAACACCACATGTATTGATTAGCATTGACGAATGTCCCTCTATAGTATAGAACTGCTGGGATCTTGGCTGGTGAAATCAGTAGAGATGGAGAGAAGTAGACACGTACATTCCTTCCTCTCTCTCATTTTTCCTCTGGTATTCTTTTGCTCCCCTTTTCTTCCTTGTTGAGATGAGTGCTTTTCTCCCGGAATTGAGGAACTACTTTGCATATTTTAATAACACTTACTTTAACCCCCCATAGCTTTTTTTGGAGGAAAATAAGAGGCTTCTCGGTGACAATTGGGAGGGGCTGCTACCAACAGGTCTTAGAGATCAGATTTATGAGTGGCAGCCAGACATCTTAACCTACAGCCTCAAGTAATAAGGATGTGAAGGGTAGTTCTTTTAGGGACAGATTTGATGTCACTTGTGACCCAGGATGAAGTACCTGAAATCTGGAGTCCAAATGCTGACATTTGTCAGTAGTGGAATTTTGCGTCCCTTTTTGCTTGCTCTCTGGCGTGACTTCTTTGCCTTTTGTGGCAGCAAATCATGATGCTGTCTCCCTTAGCCTTGCGCAGTCATGCTTCTGGCTCCCCTTTTCTTGGAACACTGTCCTGTCCACTCACTCTCACTATGTGCATAAGGCACCAAGCCCATGTGGCAAGTCTACCCAGTTAACCTGCCAGCCTAGTACTGAGCTGCTCCAGTCTGGTCCTTACCTCCAGCCAGCCCCACACGGGAAAGCAACCTTGCCAGATGTAAGGGCAGCCATGTCATCTGTGTGACAGAGCAACTGTCCTCTCCCACTTGGCAAGCAGGAAGGCTGAGGGAATAGTCAACGGCTTCAGAGAGTCATCTAGGACTAGAGCCCTCCCCACCCCCCAATCTTATTCTTTGACTCCAGTGGTGTCTTATTACTCTGGAGAGTTTTTCATATGGTCTGCACCCTAGGACCAGACCTGAGAATAGAGAGGAGAGTTGTAGAATTCATGGGGAGCTTAAAGGGCTTGTAGCCTAGCTTCCTAACTACATACGAGGGACCTAATGGAGCTTAAACATTTGAAGCAAAATGTTCCCCATTGCACAGCAAGTGTGAGGGAAGTCCCCACCTCTGTCCCCTCACCAAATAACTCATTCTCCCCACCCTCTCCTCCTCACTTCCCTTTGTGTTCCCCATCCCTCCCAGCACTCCCTCAGCGACATTCCAGGTCTAGAGGGGGAGTCACAGAGACTGTTTGCTCAGCTCTCTTTACTTTTCAAAGCCATTTTTTCTAGCAAATTCAAAGATGCCTTTGCCACAGAGAGTTCACATTAAAAAGTTAATTTTCTTTCCAAAGGAAAGAAGGGTGGTATACCCAGCTCCTAGGGGAGGGCGCACCTACACCGCAGCATTCACTTCTGCCATGCTACGGCGCCTTTGAATGGCTGTTTAGTTGACTCGTATGGAAATGATATCTCGTCCTCCCTCACTGCCTCTACCCCCACTATTGACAATAATTTGATGGGATGTTTTCGCCTCTTCACTTATCTATCTCCCAAGTTTTCATGGTCTGTTTGTAATAGTGTTTGGGGTTCTTTGCGCTACTTTAAATTAAGTTTCTCATGTGGGTCTTATTACACCTGAAGACTGTTCAGCTATTTGATGACATAGTTGGAAATCCTCAATAAAAAAGATCTTTAATAATCAGCCAGCATTTATTTCGTATACCACCCATCTTATTAAATCTAACTCCTCAGGTTTCAGAGGACGCTTTACTGTGTTCCGGCATTGGAACAGTGGCCTTCTAGGTTCTGCTTCGGAGGGCACTTTCATTACAGATGCCTGTTTTTAGGCACTTATAATTTCCTCAAGTAGCAAATTTATTTCAATGTGCAATCATTCTCAGTTCTCTTCTTCCCCTCTCCACTTGTACCATTCCCTCCCCCTCATGTTTTTTTTATTTTTTAAGTTTAATGTGGAAATACATCACGAATTTTAGAGGAAAAAGCTGTGTCAGTGGCAGAGAATAGCTGAGCAAAGCTGCCAGGCTCCTCACCACCCAGAATCTCCTTTGGTATCATGGTTATCTTGATGCAAACGTTGATGGGGGAGGCTAGCAGCCTCCAAACGTTTTCTAGTGCATCTTCCCTTCTCAGTGCAAGCTTCTCCAGTCATTCCCAGTGGTGGGAAACCGAGGAGTCCAGACGACAGTAATCAGGCTGGAAGGGAAAGCAGACATCCCCACTTGTGACCCATTCTAGTCTCCTTCTTGTCCTATGAAAGACATTGCACACATTGTTCCCAATTCCGTACCCAGTGCCTGAAGTTGGTTGCAGTAGAGTAATTGATAGGCAAATGGGGGCATCTCAGAGTCTACTTCCTCCCATAGAGGTTAGGGATAGTTTGAGACTGAAACCTGTTCCCTCTCCTAAATCTTATACTCTACGAGAAGAGGGACTTTGTCTATTTTGATCTGTTATATTTCTGTCTCAGTGTCTGGCATATAATAAGTAGTCAAAAGGCTGAATTTAGGCAGAAACATTTTAGAATAGATGCAGCCTTATTTAAGCACAGGGACTAGGCCATTCAAAAGATCTTAACTCACTAGATGAGGACTCTCCATAATTCACCTCTAAAGTCATTTTATATTAAGATTTGGCTTCCTAAGAGAAGGAAAATTCTCAGATATTCAGCTGATTATGTTATGCTTGTGAAAGGACCCATTAGATAGCCCACAAGACTGTTTGACCAGGTACAGAGAAGAAGACTGCATTTAATCAAGAGAAGAGACTGAGAAGAGAATTTAAAAAAAATCTATATAAATTGCAAATAAAATAAACATCACACCCAAATTAGCCAGACCCGCAGTCTATACATCTCAATAACATCTCTACAGTTAGAATAACCACCTGAAGCTGTAGAGATAATTCTTGAATGTATTAATATGCACTTATCCACCACCAAAAATAAAATAAAAACCCATGGCAGAATCAGAACAAGATGATCTTCATATCCTCATTCATGACTCATTTCCACTACCTGCATTCAGTCCTTCCTCACTCTGAATATCTAAAATCTATGTTATTAAACACCCTCTTGTCAGCTGGCTGTGGTGGTATGTGCCTGAATCTCAGTGTGTGGGAGGCTGAGGCAAGATATCACAAGTTCAAGGGCAGCCAGGACCCTCATCAACACCATGTCTCCGAAACAAAGCAAGCCACTGCAAAAGCCAGTTCTGCTGGGTTCTGCTGGATGGGTATTCCCACGAGTTTTCCTCTTTTGATTCTGAGGTGGATGGATGCTTTTTTTTTTCTGTTTCTCTCCAGGTATTCTCTAACCCTTCATGAACCTCCATCTGCCATCTGGGAGAAGGGGGTTTGACTTGACACTGGGGAGAATCTGGCTGTGAAGATGAGATTCAGTTCTATTGTGTAGGTTTGGAAATTGATTCCATCCTGCCAGGCCCAGCATTCTCATCGCATGACTATTACATCACACAGTAGACAAATAGGTGAGCAAGCTGACAGGGGTAAGGTCATCTCATATTTTTAAGCTCTACCATCTTTTCTCTTGTGTTTGGGTTCTTATTTGTTGAAGTCAAAAAAGCAGGTGCCAGAGAGGATAGAAATACTTAATTCATGGCACTGCTTGGGTGAGATGAGGAAAGCCTACTTTATATTATTGATTTAAAACATTTCTTCATGAGAGTTTTGTTTTCTGTAAGGAAGATTGAGTAAGTTGAGCAAGCTTCACACTGAGAACAAGTAGGGGAAAAGCTACAACAAGGACCTACTGAAAGTCAACAGGGAGAAGGTGGAAGTGCAAGCTAATAGGACCAAGACTTGGGGAAGCTGAGACAGATAAACCCAGCCCTGAGATGCTTACCTAGTGGAACCCACAGGAAGCCTGGAAGGTACTGTGCAGAGGACAGGGCAAATGCTGGCTGTGGCTCTTGATAGTCTCACAGGGCCAAAGGAGAGACTGAGTTTATGGACCAGCAAAGAGAAAGAAAGAGTAGAACCCCAAGCTTGAAGTTGGATCAAGATAAAATTGATTTTGTACCAACGTGCAGGGACTAAAGCCCATCTCCAAATCACCTTAAGGTTTTATTGCAATAAGGGGACGTGGGTAGCCTAATGCTCGTATCCATCCCTTATAGGCAAATGTAAATCTTTTCAAGAGGACAATTTTGTACTCTAGTCTTGAAGGTACTGCAATGTTTTCTTTTTCTTTTTTTTAATTTTTTTATTTATTTATTATGTATACAATATTCTGTCTACATGTAT